>JAMZAV010000143.1:600000-790782 GCA_024449915.1 Sweltsa coloradensis | reverse complement strand
TTTCTTTTTTGCCATTTGGGCCAATTTGGCCAAAACGGGTGGGGCTAAAACTTTTATTATACATGGACATTAAGGTTATAATGATTAGACCTTTTTAAAGAAAAAGTTAAAAAAATTTTACCAGAACCCATAGAAAAAAAGGCTTTTAAATAAGTTTTTTACAGTAAAAAATACCAATTGCGGGTAACAAAAGAAACTTGACAAAATGACTAAAGCGTAGGCCAAAAAAAAGGGCATTGCAAAAGAAAAGATATCCCTCGCAAACTAAAATTTTAAAAAGCTCATCCTCAACGCGGGGGATTTTAGCTTTTTCCTAGTAAAAAAAAACAATAATAAAACTTTAAAAATGAAACCCTTTTAATTGCCTAGATATCTCACCGGGGCTCGCTACGGAGGTCCGGGGAGAGCACTTGCCCCCCCCCCCCCCCCCAAAAAAAAAAAATGGTTTCCCCCGGTTTCAAATGCCTGCCGCACTTCGTGTAACCCCTTTAAAATTAAATCATAAAATCAAAAAATTAATAGGAAAACGCTAAAGTCCTGTCGCTTGTTGAGCAGCACCGGTACTGCAACAACGCCCCAATAGGCCTACGACATTCCCATAATGTTACATACCAAAAAGTTTTAAACGTCTTGACCGATTTAGCTGAAAATTTGTAAAATAGGAGAGAATTTTTATACTTATTCCCCTGCAAAATTTTCATAACGTGGGAACTTTTTTATTTTTTTATTTTTTTTTTTTTTTTTTTTATTTTTTTTACCAACGATGGGTTTTTTGTTCAAAACTATATAGCAACCCGCCTCTAGGGTTTTTACAGTGTAAAAATTTCGGTGATCGGGGAAAAAGGGTGCGACCTTTATCAAAGCATAACAAAAAAAAAAAAAAAAACAGACAGGGGGCCATAAAGTAAGGGGGAGACGCTCGCTACCTCGCTCAAATATCCAAAACTGTCATATTTGTGTTTATTTTTAAGGTGTTTACCTTCAAAACAAACGGTATCCCCTTGAGTTGCCATTTTTCAGTTAAAAAATACGGAATAAAATGTATATAGTGAATTTTTTTACCTTCGGCAAAGGGCCCCCCGGGCTGGGGCTTTTGGGCCCCAGACCCCAGCTACCCCCATGATTGCCCCCCCCCACTTTATACCTTTCCCTTCGCCCCCCAAATTGATTTTTGTCTGGCGCCCCATGATTAAGCAGACGTTGTAGGGTTTTGTTTGTTTCGTTTTTTTTTCTGTCAAGACTCAAGAGGCGAGTACAAACATTGCGCATAAAGCGCGACGATCACATCCCAAACGAACGTGAATGTAACGCCAAAGTAGAACTTGATGAAATTTGTCCGCTCCGTTCTCCCTTCCCTTCCTTCCCATCAATCATAAATGCTAAGCTGTGAATGCTAATGTGTTATCTTTCGTGTTCACGTCTCCATTCATTTCTCCCCACGTTGCCGTCAATCGTAAACCGGCCTTTAACGGTTACAAATGGGCTCTTCCGCCCGGTGGCAACCACTCACTCCCCCGAGACCTAATTACTGTCTCCCCTAAAAACAATCTAAATTCCCTCAAAGACCTACTATAGCTACAACATCCCCAGACAAGTCATTCCACTCCCTAACAGTCCTTTCTAAGAAACCATACCAACCCAGATCCGTTCTTACTACTTGATGCTGTAACTTCCACGAATGATCCCCCCTACCCCTGTAAAGCCCCTCCTGCAGCCTATTGCTGATTTCCTCCCCACCCCCTACCCTAGCTGCCCTGTACATATTGCACAACCTAACCACCCTTCTTCTTCCCTCTAATGACTCCCACCCCAACTCTCCTAACATTGCAGTGACACTGTCATATACCATCTCTATTGTATTGTGTTGTGTTATTGTAGATTGACCTTTAAACTGGAATGAGAATAACTGTATTGCATTGCTGTTTTGTTTTAGAGATGCTGTTTTTTGAGGATATGTTTATATTTTATATCCTCAAAAAGCAAGGTCAAAATATGTTGGTTTCCCAGTTAATTATTTTTTCAGTTCGCAATGAAAATGCTACACTGAAAGATGAAATAAATACACTTTACACAGAACTGAACGATTCAAAGGTCACCTTCAACCGCTCTTTATATGATAAACTACAAGAAAAAAACTTTGAATGGGAAAATTTTTGTACCAAGGAAACTACGCTACAGCAAATGTTGCCTGAAACACAGCTTTCCTTAGAGAGTGAAAAATCTATTCTGGTAATTAAGTCATATTTTCACCCCATCCTTCTCCAGTTTTGGGAATTATCTAATTAAGTCATCATAATCATACTAATTAGGTACTAGTTCTTTATATTTTCTCAATTGAAATATAATTATTCTATTTCTCTTTCAAAAGTTTTCAGCAGAGTGTTTTTGATTTAAATTGTTGGTTTGTTGCAGGAAGATATACAAGGTATGGTTTGGCAAGAGCGTCAAGACTTCTGTGATCTTGTGTTAGAGTTTTCCCATAAGTATGGTCTTCTAGCTGCACCGAAACCACATGTTGTACCAATCAAGATCGAGGATTTGGCTGAACGCCCGGTGCTGTGTGCCGCCGAAACTGATTTGACCAAACTGGAAGCAGCATACGAGCAAATAGAACTTCGGCTTATTGATTGCGAAACACAGGATGACGTTGGCAAGCAAGAAATACGCCTGCTGAAGAACGAAGCATCTGTAGGGAATGAGTTTGTGCGGTAAGTATATTTCTTGCTGGACTACATGTAGGTAGGTGTAGGCCTACATAAACATAATAGGGTAAGGGAACTAGTTCTGGATCGGGTTAAGCAATATTACAATTTTGAATTTTGATCAGGATTTTTTTTTTGTTATCCTCCCACATACTATATTCTTATTGATTAACTTTCCGACAATGTTTGCAAAAGAAAAAATGTAAAAAAGTTAACGGAGGTACTAAAATGAGCCAATTAAAAAAAGTAGTGCTTTGATCCAGAACTGATACCCGGGTATCAATTGTGGATCATCAACCTAAAACTTTTCAAATTGATATCAGGGGTTCATTGATATGTTTCATAAGTAGTGATGCAGCCGCACCTGACAAATTTGATTCTGGACGCCCGGTATCAGCATTGATCCACAATCAGTCCCCGGATTAGTTGTGGATCAAAATTGTAATTGTGAATTATTTGCAGCAATAAGGCTAACCACAATTTTTTTTTCAATACAAAATTTAAAGACAAAGACAAGAGCTAACACCTGGGTATAAATTTTATAAGCCAAATATTCTAAACACAAATTTATATAAAATTTCCCAAAATTTTTGGGAAAAAAAAAATATTAAAAAATTAGGCTAGACCAAATTTTTTTTATTTTTAGATTTGCACTGTAAAGACAAGCTCTAAAAATAAGTGTGCCTAAATACTTTTAAACTTGGTTTTTAAACACTATTAGGCTTATTGCATATATGTCCTAAATTTATTTAACATGGTGTTACGATCTACAAAAACGGACAAAAAAACCCCTTATTTGTAGACACCCCCAAGGGTGCTTGAGTAGTTGTACAGTAAACCTATTATAGTCAATTTTTAGCAAAACTAATAATAAAAATTCTGACAAAGTTTTTAAAAGCTTTTGCTAATAACTGATGAAATATTACAATGATAAATGCATGTGTATATCAATTGCGTCTGTTGCAAACGGCAAACCATTTTGATAGCATTGTTGACTATTTCTACTTAAGTTGACAAATGACTCAACCTGGTGATGACAGTATGCAATTCCAATGCTCCTTGGATCAATTCATTAGAAAAATATACTGACAGTGCATCTAGTACATTACAGTAGAACTTACACAAGCCCAAAGATTTTGATCCACAACTCAACCCGATCCAGAACTAGTTCCCTTACCCTATGTATAGATCTAGCAACATACCACAAAAGCCCTGGCCAAAACGAATAATGCAGGTGATCCGTGTTTTTTGTGCGTACCCGGGACCGCGAGTGATCGGCAGAGAAAAAAAAGGGAAAGGGATTCCAGGAAGGAAGTTTATATCACCCTCCCAGCCTTAAGCTTATTGGGGAGGTGTGTTTGTTTACTGCTGCCAACAAGAACTGAGCCATACTGCACCAGTATCCACAGAACTCTCCTAAAACAAATAATTACTTGGCCCAAAAGGCACACGTACATAATAGGCTATAGTGCGGGCCAGTCATGGTGTTTAAATTTTTTTTTTTTATTTTCTCACTTTTAGGCTCAGTAGGAAGGAAGACAGAATAGGGCAGAAATGCCCCAAGCACAAGGTGTCTGCACAACAGAGAGTAAACAAACACTTATAGAACATAAAAGAAACAGATTAGGGTCTAACAACAAATTAGCAATTTATAATAGCAATATCAAATTAAAATTTAATAGACGATTTTCAAAATCACCATGCGCCCTCTATTTCGCGCACGCAAAGCATTACGCGAGAAAGGTCATTTTCACGCCAAAGCCATAATATGCTCGGGTGTGTGGCATTTTGCGTTTCCAGCACAGTCAGTGCAGACCGCCACGCACCCAAGCATATGGCTTTTAGCGTGTAAAATGCCCTTTCTCCCGTAATGCTTTGCAACGGAGCGCGCATGCGCAGTAATTCTGAAAATGGTCTATTAAGTTAAGCAATAATCGAGTAGCAGTGTTGATAGCCCTTTTGAATTTAGACATGGCAAGACCTTGGATCTCCATGGCTAGGACTTTGGGTTTTCCAAATGTTGGTACATCATGTATTATACCAATATTATAGAGTTAGGCAAATGGTAGTCCAAATAGTAAAATGTGGTTAACATGCCAATTTAATAAATTAAAAACAATTCAAAATTACAAAATCATCCTGACCGGGGTTCGAACCCAGGTGTCCCACATTCTAGGTACCGGTAGTGACTAAGAAATTGAGAAATGACAATTTTGTCCCTACAGTTTTTATGTTTAAAAACGCAATCCATTCAGGATTTCAGCTCATTTTTGAACGAGTGAGCGTAGCGAAAGAAGTGATCTCCATTCGACCCTTTAAACCCGGCCCTTACGGTTTTTCTGCGTGCGTGTGTGTGTGTGTGTGTGTTGTGTGTGTACGTTTAAAATCAGCCGAATCGCTGAACAAATTGCGCTGAAATTTTAAACGGACATCCGGTACGAGTTTATTGAGAACTTTAACAAAATCAGCAAGATTCATTGCGATTTAAAACCTACAAGAAATAATAAACTGAGAAATAGACTTCCAATGTTTAGAAATTATTTTAAAAGACAATGTTTTAGATTTTGAAAGATATTTTTTGTTTGTTTTTCGCCTGGCCGTGAAATGCCGTGTCCATGCAAGGTCAGTCGAATGTTGGACGTCAAGGTACCCCCAAATTCCGCACGTAGATTGAGTAAAAACCCTTTCAATATTTTCACGTATTTCGTATGGCTATGTTAACCATAGTAGGCCCTATTGCCACAGATGATGGACTACACTGCGTTATATGCATTTCAAAACATGTTTAATTATTTTTGAAATGCAATCTAGAAATTACAAAATCTTTTCCCGGCCAGGGGATTGAACCCACGTCTCCCACATTTCGGCTACAAGGGCGCTTTAGCCAACTAGACTAGGGAAACGCCAAAGTCGTAGTTAGACGAGTGAGCGAGTCATGTGGTGAGTACCCGGGAACATTTGCATTTAAGTTTGATAATTATATTCGTATAGATAATAGGGTATTGGGGATGGAAATCACTGTGCCGGAGGTTGCTGTTGTTGGCAGTCTTCAACTGAATATTCCCCTGTGACTGCCGGGTCTTGCTTAATGTTAGATTGTTGGTCCGGGAGTTGTGTAAATGTTTAGGCCATAGTTTAGGCCAAAATGCTCCAATGTAGCCTATATGATAGGCTAGGGAGGCCTAAGTAAGGGGAAGAAAAGAAATGTTACCGGGTACTCAACACATGGCTCACTCACATCGTCTAACAACGACTTTGGCGTTTCCCTAGTAATACATGGACATATGCTGCTGTTTTTTTTTTTGTTTTTTTTTATGGGAAAAATACAAAAGCACATTTTTTAGTGTTGTAGGTACATTTGTTTTCCCACTACATGTCTGAAATACATAGGCCTAGGCCTATTTGAATTTAGAATTATTAAATATATAGGCCTACATGCAACTTACATTGTTCAACATTTTATTTATAAATAGTATTTTGTATTTGGGGGGTTTTGTCAACCTAAAATAACTCGCCGTTTTTTTTTCTTTTTTTTTTCCCAATAATTTTCTTGGGTTAGGGGTTTTTCCATTCAAAAACATTACATTTTTTTATGTCATGTAGGCCTATTTTTTTGGAAATGATAGGCACCTTTAAAATGCATTGCCAAAATGCTGTTTCAGTACAGCTCAATTTTTTTTAAATTTTAAAGTTTTATAAAGAAAAAAAAAAAATTAAATTTTACTTTTTTATGTGTTATTTATTAAATTATTTAAAAAATATGTAAAATTCCCACGACCCAAACGTTTTTTAGCCATGAGCTTTGAATGCTAAAGGGCATAGTTCTTTACCCCACCACTAACACAAATGAAAAAATCATCCGACCCTTTATTGATTTTAAAAATTCGTCCCAAGTGTCGCGTTAACCCCCTTTTTTTAATTTTTTTTTAGATTGCAAACCTTAAATTTTTCCGAAAACAAGGGCGGGAAAATAGAAGAAGAATGCAAATCTTTCCAGCGAGGGCATTGAAGGAAACACCAAGACTAATCGACAACAATCCTACAATTTCCCTGGGCCCGGTACGCTCAACCCAAGCGCCCTATAACATCCATAATTTTCATCACCCTTTTTTCCCAAAACCCGCAACACGTGATTAGAGGCTGAACACCGGAAAGATAACCAAACCTCCGGGGGAAGTTTGTGATGCTCCTCGTTCACGAAGGCCAAATTTTCCAGGCCATTCGAACAGCGGCCCAACTTTTCTTTCGAAGGGAATGGAAAAATGAAACCATGTCGGCAGATGAAGACCAAAAGTGTTACTGATACAGCAGATACTAGTCAACCCCAAATCTAAAAAAATAAAAAAACCCGTTTACCCGAAAAATAGTTTTCTTAACCAGGTAGTTGCACTTGCTATAAGCTAAAGTATATCGTAGTTAAGATACAAATGACCGAAGGGTTGTAAAAACCGTCGGAAAAGCACTCTATGATCCAAAAATTCGGAAAAAATAAAGCATGAATATGTCCATGTGACTTGGCTTCAAATTGTATAGATAAACCGTACTAAAGGTACCCATTTTTTTTGAGTCCAAAAGTAAAATTTTTATTTCAAATTTAATGATTTATTCGGGCCCCTTCTTCGTTGGACTTCTAAAACTTCTAATCTGGTCTGAATAGCTAATATATACCTGCCTTTGGTCTATAAAAAAAAGGTCAGCAAATATCTAAAATATCATCATAATGAGATTAAAAAGTGGTAGATTATTTGTTTTTTTTTGCTTGTATTGTAAGGGCCTAATAGACTAATAATGGTATTCACCCAATAAATCACCAAAAAATATTTTATTCACTCGTCCGTCTTTTTTTGTCAATTGGGTCCGAGTCCCACCACACAAAAAAACCACTGTGGAGCAAAATATTTTAGAGAGTGAAATAGAAAAAAAACTCAAAACGTTGAATTAAAAAGTTACGGGTGAAAAGAAAAGCTTCATTCCAAAGACTCCCCTGCAATTTCAAAGAACTCCTGCTGAAAAAGGACCGCTGCTTGCTTCTAGAGAAGGATTTTTCAGCAATGTTTGGGTCGCCTACAAAACCGGGGCGTTTAAAGGTAGATCCTGTTCCTGATACTAGGCTACTCCAAAGATATTCTAATTTAAACTTGCAAAAAGAAATATGCTATTAATAAAATAACAATCTCTTTTTTGGGTTTTATTTTTTGTACTTTTTGTGTCCTTAAACTTGAACTTATCTACTCTGGGCTAGATTTTTTTTTTTCTAAACTTACTTTACCTGTCCATTTAAATTTAATTTTTTACTTCCCTGGGCAATTGGGGCAAAAAAATTTATTTAACTCTGCTAATGACCGTTCCCCGGGCAGTGGCGGAACCCCCCTATGGCGGTGCTTACGGGCCCCGCGACCACCACCCAAAATTACCGTATTTACTAAAAAAAATGGCTATTTCGACTTTACATTTCACTGTCATTTGGGATACAAAGTCCCCTTGAAATGTTTTTTAAATTTGCCATCCAATATTACATTAAACAAATTTTTTTTTTGTCTAGGGCAAAAATGGTTTTTGGGGCTGGAGCTTCCCCCAGATCCGGCTGTACCCGCAACTATACTTTTCCCGAAGTAGGACCACAAAATTGAACTTGCATACGGGCCCCGCCCCCATTTTGAGTTCCCACGGGTTACCGGTTGGCTATTGATACAAAACACCGAGCCCACTTGTAAAGATCTCTCATATCACAAAGTCCTGGATTAAACAAAGAAATTTTAAAGTTTTTTAATTAACGTACTGAAAAAGTGACTCTGTTTTAAAAAATTTTCTTTATTACGTAACTATTTCGTCACAAGCACAGAGGATCACATTCGCTTAGGTATAATCACTCAAAGTAAATTAGGGCATAAAAATTAGAAAAATAATTAGCTAGTACCCGGGACCGGGGAGTTTTAAAATTATTGATTTGGCATTCTGGGGACATAGGCCACTTCACTTTTATCAAGGGGGAAAATTCCCTAGACTGTAATTGATTCTATGGTCCATGAAATCAATCCAGAAATAAAAATCCGAAATAACGGATTTTTTTATTTCTGGATTGATTTCCATAATAAAATTAAATTTAAATTCACTCTATACCCCAAAAAATTCTATATTCTAGCCACAACTGGGTCTGACACAACTTAAAGTAAAATAAAACCAAAGTTTTGATACATCGCGATCAAATTTTCATTCAACTTGATATGCTGCTCCTTGGAATTTTGCAGGTGGTGACGTCACCGGCGGGGTAGTTTTAAACCCATCAGCGGGCCCCCAATTTAAAATCCAATCGCTCATTGGCCCGCCCATGCCGCAAAGCATCTGCATTCTTTCGATGGCGCAGCTATACAACAAATACAATTTCATTATTTTTTAAATATACTACAGTTTTAATTTTCCCATTGTTGGACTTGCAGCTGTAGCAAGGATATTATCATTGTTGGGTGTAAGAAGCTTAAAGGCTCATTCATTACCAACTTAGGCCTCTAACTTAGCAGCTAACTTAGCCTCTAACTTTAGTTTGCTGTTCATGGATAGATATTTAGGCCGCTACCTTAACAGCCCCTGCCTCCTAGATGTTGCTCGTGGGGGAGTGCTTTACAGCCATACCGTCGCCTCTAGCTTTAGGTGGCTGTGCATGATTGATGTTTTTAAACCAATCACAACACAGATTTGCAGTGTTTACTTTATCGCGCCAATGCTTGACATACAATAACATTCAGCATTCAGTAAGTAGGCCTAGCCTAGCTCTAGTTAGGTAGCATTATAGAATTGATTAGACTATAGACTGTAGAGTTTATTAAACAATAATGAATGTAAAAATAATAAACGTATTTATTTAAGACAACGTGACGTAAGCCTTACATAACCTCACATGGCCTAGCCCTAGCTGGGGGCTAGGCCTAGTACCGCAATAAACGTTAATAATACTGACGGTCAGTTGACATTTCTGCCCCAATCGATAGCCAAATGTTTTCTTTTATATTCTTATCTTTGTATAAAGACGAAGATTTTACATATAGCAGTGGCCTTTTCATGAATTCGTTCAATAGCTTTTCATCGAACAATAGCTGATGTTTCTTGGGATCCATTTTTGCTGTTTGTTTACGTTTTCAATCGGATATGACCGGAAATTGTCGGCTCGAGTCTCTCTCTGATTGGTTTAAAAACTTAATGTTAAGTTAGCTGCTAAGTAAAACCTTGGAGTTTGCAAACATTCGGTTGCTGATAAATGTAAGTTAAAGGCTAAGTTTGGTCATGAACAGACGTGTTGTTTTCCATAAGACAAACCTTTAAGTTAGAGGCTAAGTTAGCTACTAAGTTGGTTGTGAATGGCCCTTAAAGCTTTGTTTTAGTGGGGTCTATAAGCTCCAATATATATAACAATCGTGCAAATCGTGAAGAAAGCATGAAAATTTGTGAATTTACTAATATGACCACAAGGAATCCAAAAATCGATGGCCCCAAGTTGAGTTCCTGTAACTTTCTGATTAATTGAATTAATAAAATTAATTGATTAATTAACCAACAAAAAAATTTTAAAGGAGACAACACAGTCGACATTGGTATCAAATGAAAGCTTATTTTACGGAGAATGAATAAATGAAAAAATATTTAAAAATTTATTAATTAATCATGTAATTAATTGAATTTTAGTAATATTTTACCACTTTTGATTTATGTATAATTATGTACACCTAAAATTCTACGGATTGTTATACAATTTCACCCCTTTACTAACATAATGCCAATAAATCCAAATTTTGATGGCCCCAAACAAAATTCCTTCAACTCTCAGATTAATGGATTAATGAAATTAATAATTAGATTAATACCAGTTAAATGTTTGACATTCACAAACCACAGTCAACTGATGTATCAAATAATAACAAAACAAGCATAATAAAAGAGAAAAGTGATGGCTTCAAGGTCGGGTTCTTATCACTTTCCCATTAATTCAATTAATTCAATTAACGTCAATTAATCACAAAAATTACAAAAATAATGTACAAAATAAACACAGCATAGTCGACTTGGGTATCAAATGAAAGCTTATCCCACGAGTAAATAACGTGTGAAAAAATATTTTTCAATTATTAATTAATCATCCAATTAATTACATTTTAGTAAAATTATACCACTTTTGACTTTTGTATAGTTATGTATTCCAAAAACTTTACCGATTGTCATGAAATTTCACCACTTTAATAACATAATGCCAATTAATCCAAATTTTGATGGCCCCAAACGAAATTCCTGCAACTCCCAGATTAATGGATTAATGAAATTGAGAATGAGCTAGATTCCCTTAAAATTGTCTTAACATTCAATTATGCGCTACGATTGACAATTGTAGTATTAAAAACAATATTATCACAATAAACCTAAATAATGATGGGTCCAAACTGAATTCCAATAAATTATTATTAATTGAATTAATGGAATTAATTATATTTATTTCAATCAAATGTGTAAATGATCACAACATAGTCGACTTGGGTACCAAATGAAAGCTTTTTTTATGAAAAATTAAAATGTGAAAAAATATATTTAGTTAATTAATTAATCATCTAATTAATTACATTCTAGTAAAATTTTACCACATTGGTTATGTAGAGGTATCAAAAACTCTACCGATTGTCATAAAATCTTACCACTTTACTTACACGATGTCAATAAAATAAAATAAAATAATTATAGCACCAAACAAAATTCTTGTAACTTACATTTTATTAAATAAATGAAATTAAGAATTAGCTAGTTCACGTGCCACAGTCAACTGGTGTATTAAATAATAGCCAATTGTATGGTAACTAGGAACATTGACAGAAATTTATTACGGCATATGTTTATTAATATGCTATCCGATAATTAAAGTGTTATTAGAACTAGATGATTAATTAATTAATTAGATGATTAATTAATTTACTTAATATATTCTTTCACATATTAATTATTCATAAAAAAAGCTTTCATTTGGTACCCAAGTCGACTATGTTGTGATCATTTACACATTTGATTGAAATAAATATAATTAATTCCATTAATTCAATTAATAATAATTAATTGGAATTCAGTTTGGACCCATCACTATTTAGGTTTATTGTGATCATATTGTTTTTAATACTACAATTGTCAATCGTAGCGCATATTGAATGTTAAGACAATTTTAAGGGAATCTAGCTCATTCTCAATTTCATTAATCCATTAATCTGGGAGTTGCAGGAATTTCGTTTGGGGCCATCAAAATTTGGATTAATTGGCATTATGTTATTAATGTGGTGAAATTTTATGACAATCGGTAAAGTTTTTGGAATACATAACTATACAAAAGTCAAAAGTGGTATAATTTTACTAAAATGTAATTAATTGGATGATTAATTAATAATTGAAAAATATTTTTTCACACGTTATTTACTCGTGAAATAAGCTTTCATTTGATACCCAAGTCGACTATGCTGTGTTTATTTTGTACATTAATTTTGTAATTTTTGTGATTAATTGACGTTAATTGAATTAATTGAATTAATGGGAAAGTGATAAGAACCCGACCTTGAAGCCATCACTTTTCTCTTTTATAATGCTTGTTTTGTTCTTATTTGATACATCAGTTGACTGTGGTTTGTGAATGTCAAACATTTAACTGGTATTAATCTAATTATTAATTTCATTAATCCATTAATCTGAGAGTTGAAGGAATTTTGTTTGGGGCCATCAAAATTTGGATTTATTGGCATTATATTAGTAAAGGGGTGAAATTGTATAACAATCTGTAGAATTTTAGGTGTACATAATTATACATAAATCGAAAGTGGTAAAATATTACTAAAATTCAATTAATTACATGATTAATTAATAAATTTTTAAATATTTTTTCATTTATTCATTCTCCGTAAAATAAGCTTTCATTTGATACCAATGTCGACTGTGTTGTCTCCTTTAAAATTTTTTTGGTGGTTAATTAATCAATTAATTTTATTAATTCAATTAATAAGAAAGTTACAGGAACTAAACTTGGGGCCATCGATTTTTGGATTCCTTGTGGTCATATTAGTAAATTCACAAATTTTCATGCTTTCTTCACGATTTGCACGATTGTTAGGCTTATAGACCCCACTATTATAAAATGTAAGTGTCCACGGCAGCTTATGCAAGTTGTAGCAGTTAAGCTTCATAAAGCAGTAAATTTTTGTGCAACTGTGTTTTGTCTTGCCCACGATCACTTCAACTTTTCAAGTAATTATAAATTAGGTAGTATCATTCATAATTATTTAGAACCTTTCAATATTCTAAAGTCGAAACAAAAGCTTGTGCAACAATCATTGGATGAGCGTAGCGAGCGAAGCGAAGATTCCATTTCACTACACTGGAGAAAAAAATCCGGAATGTTTTTTTTTTCCTTTTTTTTGTATTTTTTGTCTGTCAACACGATTCCGGCTAAACCGATACTCCGATTGCGATGAAATTTTATGGAGGCCTTCGAAATCTCTGAACTAAGAACTGCCACATTTTTGAGCGCAATCGAAAAATTATTTCTCATAAAAAACACAATTTTAGGATTTTTTTCGATTTTTTTTAAATTTCTTCGACTTATAACTCCTACATGCTTTATCCGATTGTAATGATTTTTTCACAGAACCTTATTTTTATGAATTAATATATTCGTGTAAAATTTGTGCGCAATCAAATAATTATTTCTTATGAAAATTTCAATATTACGATTTTTTCTTTTTTTTAAATTACGATTAATTTTTTTAAAAAAGTTAATTTTTTATTTAATTTAATTTAATTAAAAAAAAAACTTCAACAAAGTTCTGATTTTTCCACAGAACAACAGAAAATCCGCATAACACATGGCAGCTCAATGCACCAATTACGCTCATCCAACAACACGGCGGGACTTAAGCGTTTTCCTAGTACTAAACAATATAAAGTTAGTGACCTGTATACCAACAAATCAAGAAAATGTAACGGTATTGAAGTAAGATTTGTTTAGCATCATCAATCAATATCATCCATCCACCGTCATCCCGCTTCTGGCAGAGTCAGCTTGGATTTTGCAGACAACTGAACTTTTTCCACTTCTTTCTCCTTCCCAGCTCCCTCCACTTGCCTCAAAGTCTCCCGATTTATTTATTTATAGTTCACTCATGAGTGCAGCATTACTGCCATTTTACATTGAGGCATAGACTAACATAAATTTAAAATTTAAAAGCATATAAAAAGTAAAAACATAAAACATAAAATCCTTAGATATAAATTCAGAATATCAAAATTGACCGCCAAGGGGGTTTCACACACTTCTTCCATCAAGTAAAAGTATTTTTAATCTGTCTAGTTTCTTTCATCAGTAGTTTCTTTTAGCTCTCCTCTTGATACTTCATTAATCATTATGTTCTTTCTTTTTATATATGTATATATTTTTTACGGCCTCCTTCAATAAATTAAACCAAATGTTACAAAAACTACATAAAGAAAAGAAAATAATCATCATTTGTGGAGATTTTAACATTAATATGCTCAAAGACACAGTAGAAAAAAAAAAATTTGAACAGACTCTAAAAACTTTTAATCTGTATACCACAATCAAAACAGCGACACGATGCACAGGAAAAAATAGTACACTGATTGATAACATCATAACTAATGTCAATAATAGCTATGTAACAGCACATAACTTTAATACAACCCTGTCAGATCACAATGCGCAGACCATAACACTAACAAATGACATTTTCAAAAAGACAACACCAATTACAAAGAAAATACATAAAAGGTCATTTAACCCTGAAAACTTAGACCAGTTCCACATGTATCTTCTAAATGAAATGTGGGACGGAGTAATAACAGCAACAGACACAAACAGCAAATACAACTCATTCCTGCAAACATTTAAAATCCATTTTGAGGCTTGTTTTCCAACAAAACAAAAACAATATAAAAAAATGTAAATAAACAATGGATTACTGCAGAACTAAAAAACACAGGAAAGCAACTTAAAGAACTACACCAGCAAATTAAATATCAAACAGATAATTATTCAGACAAAGCAAAGTATCAAACTCTTAAAAAAAAATATAGGAAAGACCTTAAAAATTGCAAAATGTAATTCCAACAACAAATTTATAAAAGCTTCTAAGAATAAAAGTAAAGCCATCTGGCAAATAGTAAGAAATGAAACACATTCAAAGCAACCCAAAAAAACTAATAATATTGAATTGAATATAAAAATGTATCCAGACAAACCGTAAATAGGGTAGATAACCCGAAGGAAGTAGCAGATGCTTTTAACCTGTTTTTTAAAAATTGCTTTAAAATGGTAGAGGTGGAACAGACCAACAACATTAGTTACCCTAACGACCCTATTGAGATAATGAAACTACATCAAGAACCAATAAAAAACTCTATGACATTTGCTCAAGTAACTGAAAAAGAAATAGTCGACATTGTCCGTAGCTTAAAAAACACGTCATCAATTGGGTGGGATGAAATCCCTACAATAGTAATAAAAAAAGTAGTACATATAATAAAATGGCCCTTAGTCCACATATTTAATCACTCCCTAACAACAGGAACATTTCCAGACAAAATGAAACTCTCTGTTGTCACACCCATACACAAAAAAGATGATCTAAATAATATCAACAATTATAGGCCCATCTCAATTTTACCAATATTATCAAAAATTCTAGAGACAATAGTTAAAAATAGATTAGTTGACTTCTTAGAAAATAACAAAATACTGTCAAACTCCCAACATGGATTTCAAAAAAATAAATCAACTATCACAGCACTAGTAGAACTAGAAAATCTAGCTCTCAAAGCCATGGATAAAGGGGAGTATGCCCTCGGCATATTTTGCGATCTAAGCAAGGCATTTGACTGTGTTCATCACGAGACTATATTAAAAAAATTATAAATGTACGGCATTCGAGATACTACACTAAAATGGTTTAAATCATATTTAACCAAACGTAAACAAAAAACTAAAATTAGGCATGAAGATGGAAAAGGAAATTGTTCAGAAATCTATTCAGATTGGGTAGAAACCGAAGCAGGAGTGCCTCAAGGCACAGTACTAAGTCCCTCCATTTTTTTATTATACATAAATGATCTCCAAAAATTTATGGAACATATCAAAGTGATCCTTTTTGCTGACGATATCACTGCTCTTATCATAGCAAAGTGTTTTTTAAACCTAGTTAGGGAGTCCAAACTTGCAGCAAATTTAATCCAACATTGGCTTACAACAAAATAAACTAGGAATGAATATATCAAAAACAAATTTTATCCAGTTCCATCTATACCAAAAACAAATTGACAAACTCCCAGAACTTGAGATGGATAAAAATTTCAAAATAGCACGACTCACAAACACGGGTTTCCTTGGAGTTACAGTAGATGAAAATTTAAATTGGGAAGCACAGTTAAAGAAACTGACCCCCAAATTGAGCTCTGCATGCTTTGCACTGAGAGTGATAAGAGATGCCACGGGTGTTCAAACAGCAAAAATTGCTTACCATGCATATTTCGAATCATTGGTTAGGTATGGGATACAAATATGGGGTAGCACTACACACATTAATGAAATATTTAAACTACAAAAAAAAGAGCAGTTTGCATCCTGGGAGGCCTTTCATATAGACAATCATGTATACAAACATTTAAAAAAATGGAAATACTTACTGTACCGTGCATCTATGTATATGAGCTCCTTAAACATAATATTGTAAACAAAAATGATGAAAATACAACAACAAACGAAAATATTCACCAAACATAATACGAGACAAAAAGGTAATTTACATATACCCCACAGCAACACAGTGAGATGCCAAAAAGGCTCACATATAGCGGGGATAACTCTTTTCAACAGTTTACCAAACAATATAAAACAGATAGATAACACAAAACAGCTCACACAAAAAATATATACCTACCTGGTACAAAATGCATTTTATTCAATTGCAGCTTTTAAAGAAGGTCGAATTGAAATCGAGTAACATGTAGTGACTTCGACAATATACAAGGCCTATGTCCTTCATTGTTTTTAATATATATATATATATTTATTTTATACATCATTAGGGTCATGCTCATTTTAATGTATTTATTAAGGGATTTTATGATGTTAGTTTTATACTGCCTTGTGAGATAGTATAATATGTATAATTTTTTTTATAACTTAGTTTTAAGACCTGTGACCTGTAATATACCCCGGACACATATTGTGCGAGGGGTCGCCATTATGCAATAAAAAGAAAGAAAGAAAGAAAGAAGAATCACTTTGTTGTCCTCCCCAATCTTCTTCCTTCAATCCTTCTTTCATTCATTTTCTCGGCTTGGGAAGATATGTTACATGATTACATAAAAAATTGATAGATGTTTTTGTAAGTGCTTTCGACAACGAAAATAAAATAGGAGACGGATTCGAAAACGTTGCCAAGTCTACCGATTGTAGAATAAATGCATGTGTGTATTGCATTGAGTTTCGACTCCCCCGCATAATGCATATATAGGTCATGATGTTATCTTATCTGATAGAATTACGAAGTCACGTTACTTTGACTAGGTAGGCTATGTATACTTTAACCACTTGCCATACTACCACGTCTGTCAGACGGGCGTGTTTCTTAGTCAATAGTGGATGGCATGTGAAACAATGACTTTTGAGGAGAATCAAATTTTTAATATATTGTGTTTTTAGAATATTACAAATTGTGGGGATATAAAAAAAATGGGGGGGGAATTATCCTGGGGGAATAGTGGCCAATGGTGGGGGGGGGAGAGAGGGGGGAGCAAAATGTCAAGATCGGATGAGAACCAATCAAATTATCTAAAAGGCTTGACTAAATACCCTTAAATAGTTATTTTTATTTTTTTAGAATTTCATCCAAAAAATGGGGGGGGGGGGAAGAAAGAGGGGCTTAGTAGACAGGGGGCGATGAATTGCTTTGGAAGGTGTTTTTAGGTGGCAAAATATCACTATCAAATAAAATCCAAACAAAATATGACCTAAAGGGCTAAAGGTTTTAATATTTTTTTATTTTTTTGGGGGGGGGGACGTTGGGAAAAAGGGGGGGGGGAGGGCAGAGGGGGAGTCGCCTGAAAGCGGTTGGTGATGTCAAGGCTGGAAAGTGGAAAGGATTACCCGATGGGGAAATAATTTTTCATTTTCAATTGTTTACTTTTTTGGAATGATAAAAATATGGGGGGGAGCAATAGGCAATAGGGCAATAGAGACTTATGTCAATATTGGATGAAATCTGCCAAAAATTTCCATTTAGGGAATTGAAATACTAAACTTGGGCCTATTTTTAAGATTTCACAAAATTTAACAAAGCACTATGGGGGGGGGGGGGGGAAAGGGGGAGGGAAATTTTTTGGGGGGTTCTAAAATGTCAATGTTGGATAAGATTTTTAAAAAATCCAAAAAGGGGAAGAAAATTTAGAATTTATTTTTTCCCCATTTTTTCGATTTTAAATAGTATTTCATGGCAAAACAAGTGTGTATTAATGGTATGCTAAGGGGTTAATGAAACTACCTTGTTTACAGCCAAGCTCTGCCACTCCTGTGACTGGAACCTCGCGGGTTTACCAAGCGCAGGGTAATCCGCTGCATCCACGTACTACAGACCAACAGAGGAATCCCATGAAAAATGAGCAAGATTTCTATCCACGGGCAGAAAACTCTGTAATTCCAGCTAGACCTTATATCACCTGAACTACATGAAATAATGGATTTGATCATTGGAGCAAAAATTACAGTAGTACATACATTGAAGTACGTAGATTGGAGAGTTGTATGTTCAAATAGTCCTTTTATCCGATCTCACTATAATACATAGATAATATTAGATAGAGATTCCAAAACAGCAATTAACAAGACTGCACAATTGATGTCTGGTACATAATACGTAGGCCCTAGGTAGCTTGCTGGCCATACTCATACTTACTTGGATCACAAAATTAAAAAAATAGCAATTTGTTTCACAGATCCTTTTTTAATTCCTTTTTTTTTATCGAGTTATCAAGAGTTGAACGATTTTGATTTTCTTGGTTGGTCCGTTAAAGAGAGTTAACTTTAACCTCATTGCAAATACGTGCACAATACAAATAAAAATTATGGTTAATTAAAATTCAAGTTAAAAATTAAAATCATAATGTACATAGTACTTATGTAGTACATGTGTAAGCGTGATTCACATGTTTATTTTTTGACACTACTATATAATTATATATTAAGAGTAAATTTTGGTTTCAAAAAGCGTCTTTTTAATAACGCAAAGAGATCCTCTTAAAAGTAAAGATGAGTAAATGCAAGTAATGGCCAGCAAACAAACCTTATTATTAATAATAATAATATTAATATGAAACATTCTGGAAATTTGTGGAAATAATTCACAGCTGATTGGACAAAAAATCTCAGACAATTTTTGTTTGAATAATGTACCCGGCACTTAGGTTATTAATTAATAAATAATGACTTCCCTTACAAAAATTTTACATCGTAAAGCTTCGCCAAAACTTATCCAAAAGGTCGTCACTTTGCCAAAACATATTTAAAAACCTATCTGAAACATATTCAAACACTGACTATGTTTTGGATACCTTCCTGCGACCTTTTAAAGAGTCGCAGAAACATCGCGAAAAGGTAGTCAAAAGTCGTCGTTCGCCAAAGCATCGCAGGAACATCGCAAGAAGGTAGTCAAAAGTATCCTTCGCCAAAACATCTCCAAAGCATCGCAGAAACATAGTGCCAAATTAATTCTTCTAGTCAAAAGTAAAACTATTAATTTTATGCAGGATAAGAAATGACATTTTTCAATTTCATTAAGATTTAACCATTATTTTTATTAAATTATTGAAATATGTTTACCGTATTTTGTTCGAAATTATAATTTAATGGTAATAGTTGAAATAGTTAAATTTGACTTGAGCCAGCCTGTGCCAAGCTGTGCAAGATGGCGTCTGTCAACACATTGTGCTGATTGTGCTTGTAGGCTACCAGTAGCCTCGGTTTTGCACGTGTACAATAATTAGGTAAGTAATTTGGGCTTTTAAAAGTAAATGTGTTCAATATTCATCCACTGTATTAAGCTCATATTCAGACCATGGTTGGTGCACTGGAGGTTTTAGTTAGCCTTTGTCTTGAGGTTATGGAGGGCCTACATGCCTATTGCCTAGGTTATCTCTAGCTCACCTAGGCCTAGGCCTACTGCTAGTGCCTGTGCTTGGGCATTGATATTTAATACAAAATGCCTAGGCCTAAGTCATGTAGGGGCAGGGTTCTAACTTCTCAGCTAGGCATAGCCAGCCCTAGCTATGTTTGGGTGAAGCCCAGACACAAGCCCACTGTTATAAAATGGTAGGCCTAGGCAAGGCCTAGAAGTAAACATATAAAAAAAATGTTGATTAAGGTTAGGTAGGGCCTACTAAGTTAGGGATGATCCTGAACCTAGGACTAGGGTAGCTCTCAAGTTACTTTCTTATTTTCACAGGCCTTGGACCAGTCATGTCATTCGTCGAGGGAATGCAACATCTACGCCTGGGCCCACACTGCTCACCATTACAGATCCGTGAACCAGTGCTAGAGACTAAATAATAATGTGGCAACCCCAATGGCATACGGGCCCTCTAAACTCAAGAGCTTTGTCAAACTTTGTCTAGGCTACCGTAGGCCTACTTACAAGGCTTCATGCCAAACTTTCACTCATATTTTAAATGCTTTCAAAAAAGGAACAATATTTCGAGTTGGATGTTGTTGTGGTCTGGTGTTGACATAGAGTTGTGAGATATATAGGCCTAGGCCTATCTGTGTTGTGTTGGTTTACGCGTGGTTTTTAAACGAAACTGGAGCCGGTTGTAACATCCTAACTCTACTGTATACTGGTATAAACTACGACCAGGTAGCTCATCATTCATGAGACTTCCCTTCCGGGATCATCAATAACTCATAATGCCTTATTCACTCTAGCACGATCACTCCGATCAGCCATTTGTCAATACAAGATCTGAGTAAGTGGGACATGGCCTAGCGGCTAGCCTATGTGAATTCTAACTCCGGCATCCGACTTTCTTTAGTTTGCAACCTAGGCCTAGTGTGGACAAACCTTTGTCTTCGGTCGGTACGGGTTGGTTACGGTTAAATGCACATTTTGTCTCTCCAGGTATTACTGTGTAAGTAAGTCAAGTCAAGTCAAGTGTTATCACACCACTGAGTTATAAACACACTCAAATCTATTGCCAAATAGTAAGGCACTAACTTATCAAAGTGCTGATTTGAACCAACATCACTTATCTTGTACCTCAATTACAAATAGGAAGGAGGGCCTAGACTTGCGAACTCAAACTAGATTTAAACGTACCTACGTACAAGTTCGGTTCGAGTTCGAAAAATGGAACGTTCGCACACCCCTGGCATGCGTAGGCCTGCAGTGCAACATAAACAATTGTCAAGACCTGTACGGTACCGCTATTGTATCTAGTGATTCTGGTTTGTGTTGCAACTTGCAATATCATAATATAAATATACGGTACGAAAGTATCCCATTCCATCATTATGCGTCTGCTAGCAATCGAGCAAACTTATGGGTACGGTAGGCCTATATGACATTGACAGGGTGTATTTTGCATTTGATTGTGATTGCAATTAATGTTGTGAACTTTGTGTAGACCTATTTGAATTCTTCAGTACCGGTACTTCTTCGGCTAGGGGGGTCCAACTTTCCAACTCAGTTTTTCTCCATTAATCAACGCAAAAGGACTTTCGTTTAAAATAGCGACGTTAAAGGTTTTGAAGGTTTTTTTTGTAACTTTAACAGCACAAACATAATAATTTTCTTTTGGTTTTTGTAAGGTTACTTGCAGTGAGTACAACAACACAGCATGACGGTAGGCCTAGGCCTAAGCCGCGTAACTCCTCGCCACTTATAGCTTACAAATTAATAATAAAACAGAATGAAATGAAACATGTAAGTATATTTTTAATAATTTAAATCTCTAATAAAAAAAAATATATTATCATTTTAAGTGGTTTTGCGATGTTTTTAATGGAGAAAAACTGAGTTGAAAAGTTGGACCCCCCTAGCCAAAGAAGTAACTTACCTCAGTACCGGTACCTACGAAAGTTTATTAAGTAAATTATATTATTTATTACTAGGAAAACGCTTAAGTCCCGCCGCGTTGTTGGATGAGCGTATATGGTGCATTGAGCTGCCATGCGTTACGCGGATTTTCTGTTGTTCTGTGAAAAATTCATTACTTAGTCGAAGATTTTTTTTAATTAAATTAAATTAAATAAAAAATTAACTTAATTTTTTAAATTAAACTAAATTAAATAAAAAATTAACTTAATTTTTTAATTAATCGTAATTTTTAAAAAGGAAAAAAATCGTAAAATTGCGATTTCATAAGAAATAATTTAACACGAATATATTAATTCATGAAATGAAGGTTCTGTAAAAAAATCATTACAATAGGATAAAGCATGTAGGTGTTATAAGTCAAAGAATTGTTTTAAAAAGGAAAAAACCCGTAAAATTACGATTTTCATGAGAAATAATTTTTCGATTATGCTCAAATTTCACACGAGTATCTTAATTCATAAAATTAAGGTTCTGTGAAAAAATCATTACAATCGGATAAAGCATATAGGTGTTATAAGTCGAAGAAATTTTTAAAAAAACAAAAAAAATCGTAAAATTGCGTTTTTTATGAGAAAAAATTTCCCGATTGCGCTCAAAAACGTGGCAGTTCTAAGTTCAGAGATTTCGAAGGCCACCATAAAATTTCATCGCAATCGGAGTATCGGTTTAGCCGGAATCGTGTTAACAAACACACAAAAATACAAAAAAAAAAAAAAAACATTCCGGATTTTTTCTCTCCAGTGTAGTGAAATGGAATCTTCGCTTTGCTCGCTACGCTCATCCAATTAAAACTAGGAAAACGCTTAAGTCCCGCCGCGTTGTTGGATGAGCGTATGGTGCATTGAACTGCAATGTGTCACGCGGATTTTCTGTTCTGTGAAAAAAACATTACTTAGTCGAAGATTTATTTTAATTAAATTAAATTTAAAAAAAATAACTTAATTTTTTTAATTAAATTACATTTTATAAAAAATTCACTTAATTCTTTAATTAATCGTAATTTTTAAAAAAGAAAAAAATCGTAAAATTGCAATTTTTATAAGAAATAATTATTCGATTGCGCTCAAATTTAATTCGAATATATTAGTTCATGAAATTAAGGTTCTGTAAAAAAAATCATTACAATCAGATAAAGCATGTAGGTGTTATAAGTCAAAGAATTGTTTTAAAAAAGAAAAAACCCGTAAAATTACGATTTTCATGAGAAATAATTTTTCTATTCCGCTCAAATTTCACACGAATATCTTAATTCATAAAATCAAGGTTCTGTGAAAAAATCATTACAATCGGATAAAGCATGTAGGTGTTATAAGTCGAAGAATTTTTATAAAAATCGAAAAAAATCGTAAAATTGCGTTTTTTATGAGAAAAAAATTCCCGATTGCGCTCAAAAACGTGGCAGTTCTAAGTTCAGAGATTTCAAAGGCCTCCATAAAATTTCATCGCAATCGGAGTATCGGTTTAGCCGGAATCGTGTGGACAAACACACAAAAATACAAAAAAAAAGAAAAAAAAAAAAAAAAAACATTCCGGATTTTTTTCTCCAGTGTAGTGAAATGGAATCTTCGCTTCGCTCGCTACGCTCGCTACGCTCATCCAATTATTGGAACTCTTGTCGCTAAGCGGGTCCAACTTTCAACCACACTTTTTTCCCAATAAAATCAATGGAAAACAACTACAAATTAGAAATAAATGTGTAAAAATTCAATATCAACAATTTATTATCAATTACCACTTTGCAAAATTAACAATTACATAGGTGAACACAATATTACTCGCAGACTAATTTCACTGTTATTAGTTGATCACGGCGGCCATTTTAGCAAAGTCTCTCCATTCTCCGACGTACCAACCAAAACACACCAAACTTACGTTTAATTCTGTCCGTTTTTGTTTGTCCTGCGGTCCCTGTCGTGTTTGTTTGTTTGTTTGTACCTCATTCTGTTCTGGGGGGCCAGCCCCCCGGCCCCCGCCGGGGCTCCGCCCCTGGACCCCGTGCTATTCGACTATTTAATTGTTTACTTAACATAACAATAACATATTTAAAAATTACTTATTAAAATAACCACAATATCGCAAAAAGGTTGGTACACCTACTAAGTAAATGACAATGACATAGCCAAAATCCAAAATGGCGCGTTGATCAGAGTGAGACGACGTTCATGTTCAATAGGCCCTAATGTAAATTATTTGACATTATTCGTGTAATTCGAGAGTGTTTACTATTAATTACTCACTATACGTACCGGTACTTAATATTAACTTATTTCTAATTTGTAGTTGTTTTCCATTGATTTTATTGGGAAAAAAGTGTGGTTGAAAGTTGGTTGAAAGTTGGACCCGCTTAGCGACAAGAGTGCCAAATTATTAATAGTAGGCCTACTATTATTATCTGGTAGAGTATATCTTAGGGCCCTATAGCAATCTGGCATTTAATTCTGGCAGTATGTTTGTGACATATTCTATCCATGCTATCAAATTCTTTATCAAAGTAAATTTCTTTAATAGGCCTACTTTTACCTTTGTCTTGCTGGGCATTTTTCTTTGGGGAATTACGTATTTTGCCACCAACCTAAGCCTCTCTCATTGATTTCTGTCAATAGTTACATGCCACAGAAACAAAATAGTAAATACAGGCCTACAGCCTAAAATTGCTGCATTTGGGGGCAGGGGGGGAGTTGCCAGCTGACTATACACGTACGAGATAGTAGGTGGTGTCCTCAATAAGATGATGATATGGATGAATATGATGACGTTAGTGATGCATATAGGTAAATGTGCATTGTGCAGGGCCACCCCAGATGTATTTATTGCCACACACACCCATTTTTGTAATTTTCCATTTTCAACTGTCTGTGACAAAAATGTAATTAACATTAATTAACATTTAATGTAAATAACCTAAAATAAAGAACAATGTCTTAAGTTATGTAATTTTAATTTCTCCATAGGCCCTAGGTCCCTAATACTGTTGACGATGTTTTCGCGATGCTTTGGCGATGTTTTGGCGATGTTTTAACAACCTTTTGGAAACCTTCGCCAAAAGGTCGCGGGAACATCTTCAACTATGTTTTGGTGATGCTTTGACTACAAAAGGGTCAAAGCAGGTAAAAATCCTTCTGCGCGAAATCTTCGCGAAAAGGTCGCAGGAACATCTTCAACTATATTTTGGTAAGGCGTATTTGTAAGACAAAATGATGTTTTGGTTGTGTGTCGGATACTTTCTAAAACATCGCGAAAACATATCTCTGAGATATGTTTTCGCGATGCTTTCGCGACTAAAATTTTTGTAAGGGTTATGTTAAAAAATAGTTCCTACTTCCTATACCTAATATGTTATGTGATACTAGTTGCTGCTACTACTTCTACGGAAAAGGTTAAATTGTTTTCTTTAAAAAATAATATTGTTCACGTTTATAGACTGCCGTAGCACCAAAAGAAATTATGGTAAATGTAAGTTTATTTTCATTCTACCTATTAAATTCAATGGTAATATGGGGAAAATGTATACGTATTTTATTTTTATTATGCATCTTGGATTCTCGAGTCAGGGCTGGGTAGAACATAAAACTGCCTGAGAAAGTGATAAATCAGTATTAAAAAAATTGTTGTAAAATACAAATTATTGAAGATCCTACTTTTAGAAAGGTGAAATTTGTTTTGCATTATTTCATTAAAGTTCGTTACAAGAAAATGCTTTTCTTTTTTCGTTCTGTAGTTATGTATGTTGGGTTATAGTAAGTAGTACCCTACTTGGAATAAGGAATATGCAAAATAGATAAGAGTAAGTTATATGATTAAATTATATATTAGCCCTAATCTGGAGATAATTGCTACCGCAAGTGAAATGCAGGAACTGTGTTCAGTGCGTCAGATGAGAATACCCACATAAGAAGTGGTATATACGTAAGTACGTGTACTGTAAGAAGAAATGTTTGTACCATTCAAACAAGAATTTACTTTGTAAATCAGTTTTTATAACTTAATAGGAGACGTTATGTAAATAAATAAATAAATAAATAAGCAGTATATTGTATTGTGTATTGTACTGTTCTATATATTATATACACATTTATTTCCTTGACGTAAGTCTATTACATACTCACTCGTAGTAGCATATTAAAAGTTAAAAACTGCATAGAAATGCGCTCATGTGTGTTGCACGTCGATCCTGATTAACTGTTCAATTGAAGAAACCAATATGGTTGATATCAGAGTCCACCGTTCACTTGGATGATTTCCTTCGTGGATAGCAACTCTGCGGTAGTCAATAGTGCACATGCAAGGGTACTCTATCTAGATCAGTGGTTCCCAACCTTTTTACAGCCAAGGCACACCTGTTAGTAATGGAACAATTTTTTGGCACACTGCCATTTTTAGATTCCCCCCCCCCCATCAATTCACACAATTTGGAAAATAAACGTGATTTGAGTGGCCTTCCTTGATATAGTTACCATTTTTACAACTTGATCTAGAACTGATTTTGAGTTCATCCCCGATGGTCTTCGAAACAAGTGCTTCGTCGTGATGCAAAAAATAATGTTGTGATCAACTTTGGGTTGCGAAGTTTCGCTCGCGCAACGAAGCCTTTCATTTTGCCTGTCATTGAGGGTACACCCTCAGTACAAATCGAAGTACAGGACGACCACTCGAACATGTTTTCCTCAAAATATTTGGAAACACATTCAAACACATCCTCACCCGTTGTATTTTCTTGTAATTCACGACAAAACAAATATTGTTCTAGTATTCTCTTGTCATCGAAAAACCTAACATAAGTGAGAAAGAAGCTGAGCTTTGCCAGTTCCATCTGTCCTCGTCCAGTTGTAGTCCAAAATTCTTGCCAGACTGCAATTTTTCCTTCACGTTTTGTTCAATGTCTGAAGACATCGCTTCAATTCTTCTACTCATGTGTGGTCCGAGAGGGGCACTTTTAATATTTCCCGCGCAGCCTCGGGTCCCATTGTTTTCACAATTTCTTGACAGGCCGATAAAATCAAGGTCTCTGCACTCAAGTGGGGTTTCACGCATTTTGCAACAAGTTCTGCAACTTTAAAGCTAGCAATTTGAGCCATGTCCGAGACAGTCACTTTTTTTTCAAACTTTTTTGCCTGTTTGGATTGGTCGTTAAAGTCGATCCATTGAAACATGCTTGTAGTGAAATTTGGCTGAAATTCATAATATATACTCTTAAGAGTGTGCTTTTTAATAATACAACAAGCAAAATGGGGGTTACCAGCTTACTTTCGGAGATTTTTCGAAATAAAAATCAAGTAAATCCCTATCCTTTAACATTGCAAGCCTGCAAAACTCTACATTTTCCGACCAAAAAGGTACTACAGTACACGAACCGCAAGTGAAATATGACTAAATTATGTATCAATTTGCAGGTAATTAAACACTGAAAAGGAAAAGTATTTGTAAAATACATGTTACCATACTGGATTTTGATATTTTTACGTCCAAAGTCAAGTTATAATTGTGATAACCAGGAGCGTCAGTGAAGGTTTGGCAACGCTGCGTGACGTCACTTCGAAGCCGCGCGCGATTGACCAATGGCAGTGAACTCGTGGGGGGGGGGGGGAGCCAAATTTAAAAAGTGGGTTTGGCTGCCTTTCCCTATGACAGCACGGGGTTCGGATGTGTTTACGTTATGCTGCTGGATATATCTTTCAGATTCGGATATATAAATCGAAAGTTGGCCTAGGCCTAGAAATACTAAATAATACTCGACGGGCGGAATATTATCCATCCTTTTCAGTTAAAATTGATTTAAAAAAGTAAAAATCCCTGGGGTGTTATGATTCATTGACTAGCCACCCATTATCATAATTGGCCTTTTGTTGTGAATGTAGGCCCTACATTAACCAACTTAAAATAGTAATTGAAGCACAGTCATGCAGAATGCAATGTAACAGCTGAATAGATAACAGTTGATTAGGAAAAGGAACCTGAGATTCATAGAATCTCTGTCGTAGGCCCAAAGACGATTTTGTGCGGCCGTCCACGGCAAATTTCACCACAATCACCGAGCCCATTTGGTTTTAAAGCCTGGTAAAAAAATTAGGCCCAGTAAGAAATACATATTCAAATAAATCAGTCTTAGCCATATCAGATACCACGTCAGTAGGCCTAACTACGAAATAAGTGAAACACGTGTTGTGTAACATTGTTAGAGTAGGCCTAATAATTTATGGACAATAATTTATATTCTACAGTCTGTCTTATGCGAAAAGATTGTTTTAAGAATGTGATAGATGTAAAAAATCAAATAAAAAGTATGCATAAACAACTCACATAAATACATACATAAACATAATATAAACTCCATTTTGAGAGGTGTAGGCTTACTGACGTAAATAGCAAAGGTTGAGGGGAAAATGTCCTTGTATTTGAGTAATTTCCAATTGAAAAGTTTAAAAAATCATGAACAAGAAAGATGGAATGAGCCAAAAAAATTTAAAAAAGTTTTTCCCAGTCGGGACTCGAACCGGCGACCTTTCGCATAGAAAACGAGCGCGCTAGCCGTTGGGCCATTAGCGACCACGGAGCTCGGGCGGTCCAGAGCGATACGTGCGCTTCCTTCAACCCAGCAGATGTGCACGCCGACTCAAAACGAGCGTAAAAGTTTTGTGATGTTAATTAGGACACTTTTAATACTTTTAAAGCCTTCTGCCAATATTTATTGAATGTAATTTACGTCTGGAAATAGCATATATACGCAACTACAGTTTATTTTGGTATGAAACACTTTCGAGGTGGCAGATTCTCTCGGCGCGTTTCTATCCACTCGATCAGAAACAGAGGCAGAAGGCTGCCGGTGCCGTGTTGCCAAGCCAAATACCAGGTTGGCCAAACTCTCAAGAAGAAGTTTCCAACTATTACATATCGTATATTTATTGTTACAAATTACATGAGAGACAATCATATTGTACGTTTAATGTTTAACGAACACAATATTACTTTGTCCATAGGCCCATTAGCCTACTTTAGTGATTTACGTGTTATTTTGATGAGACGTTTCGATTTCTGAGGTTGGCAAATACTGAACTAGTCAGTTAGCGACTGTACCAATAAGAGATGCAAATAAATATATTTTCCTAAAATGTAACAATAAAGATAAGATAGTGTAGTAAAATAAACTACAGTTGTAAAATATCTGACATAAAAATACCAAGTTGGACCTATTTTATAAGTTGTAGGTGAATAATAATATTATACTCTTGAGTCCGTTGGTACACTCACTGGAGTCACTTTAATAAGGCATTTGAATTTTGAAATAATCAACAGTTTTTTCTACCATGTTCCTATACGATTTGGCTAATATTTCGCGGCACACTACTACACCTCCGCGACACACTGGTTGGGAATCACTGCTCTAGATCTACACTCTACAGTTATCTTTTCTACAAAAAGCAGATCCTAGATGTTGTTTTAACAATTTTTATTCAAATTCTGTTGCAACACATTAAACAGCAATTATTTATTACATTTTGTTTATTAGTCAACCTGCAATGTATGTAGTGGTCAAAAGTCGCAATATTTACCGTCCATTTTGGTATCGGTTTAACGAGAGTATTTCTATACTAAGAGTAGGGGGTTCAAATTTCACTTGATTTTTATTTTGAAAATTGCAAATTTTTACTCAATATTTCATGTTTCTTGATTGCTTTACTATATGTTGGTACAAATATTTTAGTTAAAATATTCATTTTCTGATGCAAAAAAAGTGAGGGTCGACATTTGCATCACATCCAGAGTACCTAGCTACTTGAGTCTGCTAATGCAACTACCTTTGTGCATACAGTTTTTATAGCCCTATAATTTAAAATATGGATTTGCCAAAGTCCGCCATTTCTAACGAGGCGCAACTTTGCGCCGGTAAATATTTGTGCATAATATTTGTTGGGTAAATGAACAGCTTGCCCTAGATTTATAATTTACCAAGCAATTCATTAATTAGTCAACCCAAACGAGTGTAATTTACTCGCCTCATCGCAGTGACCTATGTAGTAAGGGACATTTAATTTTGCCAGCCTCCAACAATAAGGAACAAATGCTGCAAATTAGACAAGAGGGAGGGTGCACAATAATTTTGTATTGTACCCAAACCTAAACAGTAAAAATTAAAACCTCTTATCCAGTCACTTCAGAATTATCATGATATAAATATGGACTTTATACCTTTCTTTAAAAAAAGATATTTAGTCTAGCTAGTGAACAATTGATCCATAAGGTGCAAGTCTGAAGGCATATTTTTTGGTGTTGTCAAGTATTTGTTTCAATTAGTATGTTCACAACTCGTCGTAAGGTGCAAGGTTGTCATAACTAATTGATCGCCCAAAATCCAATTCTTACGAATTACGACTACCCCCTACTAGTTGTGAACAAGGCTTATGTTACGGTATTTCAGGTTCACTACTGCCAGGCTGTCTGCAGTAGCACATACAATTAGAGCGCTGGTCAGAAGCATATTATGGCTCTACGAGATCGTGGGTTTGAATCATCTTCCACCACTAGTCTTGAATAGCCTTAGTTCATTACGAGACAATTGGCATTCAAAATCATCATCATCCGAGTGCCCAGCCATATTCATTGTTGAATGCATTGGCCTGTATGTAGGGTTGCCGTTCGATATGAATTTGAAAATCGATGATCGCACATGTGCAATCGATTAGTGATCCGATAAATAGATATTTTTTACGTCGATCGATAATCGAATAAAAATTGGACCTATACTTTCTTGCATACCGACGCGGACCGTGGACCTTTTGCGAGTGCATCTTTTTGTTCCTTCTATTTACTCTAAACAGGGTTTTTCCACGCTAGTGACGTCCCCACTCCCACACATGGCTGGGCGGCCCGACAAGAGTAGTAGTAGGTTTTATTTCCAATACAAATGTTACATTGTAGTTGACCCATCTAATCCTCTGTAGAGGATTATTACAATAGGGTATTTGGAAAAATGTTTAAATATACAGTTAAATAAATAAATAGATTACCATAGTAGGCTATATAAATAAACTAAGAATATAATACAATGAAAAAATAAAAAATACGATTAATATTACACTTAAATTTTGAATTAGAGATAAATAAATATATTTTAAAATCCATAGGCCCCTAGTCACTAGTGCACTTGGTTGTAACCTGGACATATTGAATTTTTTTTTATTGCAGTAGGTATCTTTGAAGGCCTATATGTTTTTGTCTTCTAGGTATTCTTGAACTGAGTAATATGCTTTTTTTAGAAAAATTGATTTCAGCTTGTGTTTGAATGAGTTTACATTGTTTATATTTTTATTTCTTGTGGCAATTTGTTGTAAAGTTTTGAGTTTATGTATGATGAATTTAATTGTAGTGTTTTAGTTTTGAGGTATTGTGTGTGAATATGTTTATTTTGACGGGTGTTGTGAGAATGGATGTCGCTGTTGAGGGTATGTTCATTGGGTTGTTTGTGTATGTACAAGATGGTTTGCATTATGTATAAGCTGTAGAATGTTAATATCTTATGTTTTATAAAGTGTTCTTTACAGTGAGGTTTTATGAAAGAGTCTTTTCTTTGTCTTAGACCCAGAATGATCCTGAGAGCTTTTTTTTGCAATGTGAAAATTGTTTTTGCATTTGGGGAACCACCCCAGAATTCTACTCCATATCTGAGATGAGATTCAAAGTTTGCGGAATATGCTATTTTAGCTGTTTTAATATTTGAAATTGATTTTATAATCCTTAATGCATATATAGTAGAGTTTAATTTTTTAGACAATTTTTCACATTGTTTGTTCCAATTTAGATGTTCATCAATCGTTAGGCCAAGAAAATCTGCGAGATTAGTCCTTTTTATTTTTGTGTTTTTCTCAGCGTTGATAGTGAGGGTTTGTGGTTTTTCTTCCTCTTTGATATTCTGGTTGCCAAACATGACAAATGTGGTTTTGTTCTAATTTAATATCAGTTTTTTTACACTAAACCACTGGTTTGCTACAAATAGCTGTTTTTCAGCGTTCGTTATAAGTGATTTCACACAGCTAGCTCTGATGGTAATGCTCGAGTCATCCACAAAGAGCTGTGAGTTTTTTATAAGGTGAGCAAAATCATTAATGAATATAATAAAAAGAAGTGGCCCTAGTATGGATCCTTGTGGCACTCCGCAGGTAATTTTTGTTGGTTTTGATAAGTATTTCTGTTCATTGTTATCTTCATCCATGGCAGTTAGCTCTACGTATTGTACACGATTTGTTAGATATGACACAATCATGTCTAGAGCTATACCTCTTATGCCGTAGAATTTGAGTTTATCTATAAGTATTTTGTGATCTATACAATCAAAGGCTTTTGATAGATCACAAAATACTCCAAGTACAAGATCATTACATTTTTTCCCTTCTATTATATTTTCTATAAAATTTTGAATAGTTCCTAGGGTTGACCTGTTTTTCCTAAACCCATTTTGTTTATCTGTTAGGAGGTTATTTTTTTCAACAAACAATGTTATTCTTTTATGTATCAATGTTTCTAGGATTTTAGAGAAAGCTGGAAGGAGTGAAATTGGTCGATAATTACCTATTTCATCTTTGTTGCCCTTTTTGTGGAGTGGTATAACTTTAGCTATCTTAAGCTTATCTGGGAAAATTCCTTTCGCTAAACATTCGTTGAATATGCGTTCTATGTAGTGTTGTCTTTGTGAAGGTCGGCTTTTCGGAAATCTTAGTTCTGTAAAGTTTCATTTCAGCTTTTGTTGTGATTGTTGCTCATTTATTTAGGAGGAGATTTTGGGCGATCAATTAGTTATGACAACCTTGCATCTTACGACGAGTTGTGAACATACTAATTGAAACAAATACTTGACAACACCAAAAAATATGCCTTCAGACTTGCACCTTATGGATCAATTGTTCACTAGCTAGACTTAATATCTTTTTTAAAGAATATTTAGTCTAGCTAGTGAACAATTGATCCATAAGGTGCAAGTCTGAAGGCATATTTTTTGGTGTTGTCAAGTATTTGTTTCAATTAGTATGTTCACAACTCGGCGTAAGGTGCAAGGTTGTCATAACTAATTGATCGCCCAAAATCCAATTCTTACGAATTACGACTACCCCCTACTAGTTGTGAACAAGGCTTATGTTACGGTATTTCAGGTTCACTACTGCCAGGCCGTCTGCAGTAGCACATACAATTAGAGCGCTGGTCAGAAGCATATTATGGCTCTACGAGATCGTGGGTTTGAATCATCTTCCACCACTAGTCTTGAATAGCCTTAGTTCATTACGAGACAATTGGCATTCAAAATCATCATCATCCGAGTGCCCAGCCATATTCATTGTTGAATGCATTGGCCTGTATGTAGGGTTGCCGTTCGATATGAATTTGAAAATCGATGATCGCACATGTGCAATCGATTAGTGATCCGATAAATATGTAGATATTTTTTACGTCGATCGATAATCGAATAAAAATTGGACCTATACTTTCTTGCATACCGACGCGGACCGTGGACCTTTTGCGAGTGCATCTTTTTGTTCCTTCTATTTACTCTAAACAGGGTTTTTCCACGCTAGCGACGTCTTTCATGAGAGTGACCCCCCACTCCCACGCATGTCTGGGCGGCCCGACGAGAGCGTTCTATGTAGTGTTGTCTTTGTGAAGGTCGGCTTTTCGGAAATCTTAGTTCTGTAAAGTTTCATTTCAGCTTTTGTTGTGATTGTTGCTCATTTATTTAGGAGATATATTATCAGCAACTATTCAATGCTCCGATATGTATTTCCTGACGAAATGAATAATATTTGGCATTAATTTGGAAGACAACGTAGGTAATATTGGTCCGAGAGAATTGATAAGATAATATTATCGACGGTATGAAGTAAAGCGATACCGAGTTGGCACGGGGTGGGGAAGAATGCATCTCGACTCGATGGATGCTTGAGTGGTGCTTGAGTGGTGTACTACAATATCGGTTGTGACGTGGCGAGTGAAGCCGCCCAGCAACACACACACGCCATGGAAGTTGCCTACACTGCAGCAGGGCAGGGGCGATGCATTGCGCTTCGGACTTCGCGCCTACGGGTGTTGTAGATCTCGTAATGAACAAATTTTTCACAGAATAAAGCGATTATAGGCTTCCCTGGAAATATTTAATAAAGTTCTCAATCGGGGTACTGTAGATTATTCTATGAAGAGAAAAATTGATCCCAACTTACCATTGGTACATGTTGAAGTTGGCAACGGTCATTAAATGTCAGTCAGGCCTTGCTCATTATAGAGATGCCTGCTTAGTTTAATTTTCATTGCCTGGAGCTTTGCTGCGACTGAGCAATTTATCAAGAAGCAGCACCAGCAAACATGGAAAAATACAATGACAGCAGTCAACTTTTAGCCAATGTGGCATGTGCTTTTGCCCACAATGTGTTTCCATAGATAGTTGTTCTCAGTTTAGCACAGGAAGTGGAAATACATTAGTAGATTCATGCCAATTGCAAAGTAACACAACCACCCAATTTATCCACAGTATATTTCATAATCAAAAACCATTGTTTTAAGGAATTTAAATAAATTTGGCTAAACGTCAGTTTGAAAAGTTGATTTTAGTTCCATTCTTGGGATAGACTATCGACCACCTTAAATTTTACTACACAATTGCCGTTAACGTCGACACTAGTATTTCGTGACCATTTATTTTTGTAATGTGTCAATTCTTGCACAACTGTTCCAGTTCATACAAGTATTAAAATGCTGAATATTGATAGTTTTAGAGAGCAGTCATGAAATGTTATTTCCTTACCAGCGACTAGTGCAAAGGTATAGTTTGTCCATACTAGTATCTATGGTTTGTCCGTTTACAGTCGACGAATTTAGTTTTCCTCGAAGGGACAAAAGACCAGATTTGTTCACACCTCGACAAGATCATTTTTTCTGCATCACCAGGAAATAGTCTCGGAGATCCCCAGTGATGGACATATCTATTATAAATAGGGTTGCTGTCGATAATCGAAATATCAATCGATATCAATCAGTAAGATATGATCGATTAAAGTATTTTGATATATGATTATAGATTTAAATAGCGACATTGATGTTTTCGCAGTTTGCCATGCTTAAAAATGCTGCGATGTCGTATCAACGCGCGCCGATTGGTCTTCAGAGTAGCCAATAGCTGCTCAAGTATAACGTCACGCTCACCGCCGCCAGTGCGCAACGAAAACATCACCTGATCACGATCAGTCAGTATTCAGTACGGCTCAACGTGTTGTGAACTTTTCTAGCATCAGTCTGCCCAAGTATATTGAATTTATTAGGTTTCTTCCGTCCCAAAGAGGACCTTTGCTATTACTTGTGACGCCGCCTAACAAGATGGTCGGGTTAGGTTAGGAAGTCAAGTGTGGCAGTTTTTTTTAATTCAAAGAACGATGACAAGGGGGTCACCAACAAGTACTGTCGGAACATGTAAAAAGTGACACCCCATGCAAGCCAAGAGTAAGACGTTGTGTTTAAAATAAAGGCTGTGTAATTGAAATTTAGCCCTCAATTTTATTTTTAATCATCTTAATCCTTAATTATCTCTTGTTCTATTAGTATTACAATTTTGTTTTTTCTGCTTCCTAGGCTCAATTTGGGTACCGATGATATCATTATATTTATCGATTCCATGCTTCCGATTATCGATCACGATTTTCACATCGAACGGCAACCCCAATTGACGACTTGAAATGTACCCGCCTCCTGACGTCACGAGGCAACATGGCGGAACTAGTTGGTATAAATCCTCATTTCGCAAGTTGACGCCTGCTTCACGGTGCAACACTTATTACGCTCCAACTTTTATTCTATTCATTATTTGGACAATATTTAAATGAAAAATATTTATCAAATATATAATTCTTTGTAATAGCGATTATTTCGATTTTTTTTACACAGTCAGCTTGTTATAACAATGTACGCATCATACATGTGAAAATTATCAATAACTAAGTTTTCTCAATAATTTATTCGACAAAAAACTACTGATCGGATTTCGACAAGACCTCTTTAAAAATATGCATCAGACTGTTTAGACAAGAAATAAACTAACTTTCTAGATAGAAAGTGCACTGAACAAAACTTTGCAGCATAGAGTAATATGCAGGGTATGTGTTTTTATCTAAAATACGCACTCTCGACGTGCGGATGAGCCGTGAAAAAGTGCACGCTGCATATTACTCAATGCTGTAAATTTTCGTTCAGTGCACTTTCTATCTAGAAAGTTAGTATATTTCTTGTCTAAACAGTCTGATGCTTTTTTACAAAGAATTCTCGTCGAAATCCGATCAGTAGTTTTTTGTCAAATTAATTAATGAGAAAACTTAAGTCATTGATAATTTTAACTTGTGTGATGCGTACATTGTTATAACAAGCTAACGACTTTGTCCAAAAAATTGAAATAATCGCTATTACAAGGAATGATGTTTGCTAAATATTATTCATTTAAGTGTTGTCCAATGAATACTAGAATAAAAGTTAGAGGGTGATAAGCAATGCGCCATTCAGCGCGCCAACTTGCGAAATGAGCATTTATACCAAATACTAGTCACGTGACCTATCCATCGTTTTAAGCTCCGCCCATTTCGAGTCGTCAATTATATACTGCAGAATCAAAAACCCATTGCCAAAATTATCACTTACTTTGGTTTCCATTATTGCGCTTCATTGGAGGCGCACAAAGAAACTACAGCCCGGCAACACAGGTTTTCTTTGAGCATACTATTGTTAGTTTGAGAAAGTTAATAATCTGATTGTGTTTACATCTAGGTTAGACCAATCTCACGGCACTTTCTCTAATCAATCAAACAAACAAAATATAATCGCATTTCTCACAACCTCGACCATTCACAACTGGATCCATTACAAACTAAAACGTACAAATCAAAGCTGGCTCAAGTTTTAGAATCGTGGCCTTGTAAAAGTGCAACATGTGACAGCATGTCCTGTGTTGGCCATTAGCATAGCACAGCCGACAAAACCGAACAAATTTCTTGATGTAGACATGATTTTCAGTATCCATAGCAACTGGTGCAATTAATAACGGCAATTTAAAAATGTATAAATAAAAGGATGGGCGATTGCCAACAAATCTTCAAATGCCAAAATTGGCCACCCAGATACAAAATGCATTCGTTTAAAATTACAGTAACACAAATTCATCATAACACATTAAATAAATTAAAAGCACATTACATTCAGTCATCAATGACCTTGGAAATCTTTTTGTGGACGACGGTGACGAGTTACTTCTTACTTGCTGAGCTAATGTATTGTCAGTGGCTCGCTCAGTGGCCAATCTCGGTGCCTATAGCCAGAAGACGACAGTGCTGCAATCCCTCGACAAAGAAATTCTTACTGAAACGAACTAGGGATGACTTCGGGTCGAAAAATCCGGAACCGGATCCACCCTCACCAGATCCGGTTCCTAATTTTGCTTTCTCAATTTTCGTAATTTCGATTGAAAACATTATACATTAACATTCGACTTTCGATAGGGGTCGGAGCAGTGTGTTCCAGACATTGTAGGAACTGCTTCTGTGGAGGAACAGTTGCTTTGTTTTGGGAAGATGCAAGTTAAATTGAACAGCCAAGAACAAACAATGACCTGCAAAATATATATTTTTTTTAATATATATAAAGTTTGGATGTTTTGATCTTAAATGTGAAAAAAGAATTAGTATATGATTAAAATGTTATAACACAACACATGGGGCTAGGCTAAGCCTAGGTCAAAATTGTGATGCAATGTTCATAGAGCCTAGGCCTAAGAATTTTTTAACCAGGTCAGAAAATGATTTTAATGTTTAAAACGGATTTTCTGTAAATAAATAACATTTTCATGCAATCTTAATTAAAGCAACCACAGGTGTTTCTTGCCCATTTATTCTCTTCTGGACCTAGGCCCTTGGCAACTTTTAGGTTAAAAATAGAACCGGTTCCGAAAAAGGGATACTGGATCGTAATGGAACCGGTTTCCAGGTTCAAGTCATCCCAAAAACCAACTGAAGATACGACTACAATTTTATGCTTACCCGTCGAGAACAGTTTACCAACTATGAATTCTAACATTTGGAGGCTACATCGACTTGAAATATTTCTATAATACAACATTTTCATTTAGGCCTACCATTAGAAGTGCAAGAAATGCCTTGTGTTTGTAGTGGAAACAAAATAAGTTAGAACGTTAAATTTTAAATAATTAATGCTAAATATTCTACTAATTAAAATTCTTAAAAACAATCTCTAGCCATGGATAATAAGTAGGGATGTCAAACGATATAAAATTTCATATCGATAATCGCGCTGAAATAAAATTAATAATCGCGATTAATCGCAATAATATCGTGGACAAAAAATATCGCCTTGATATAGTCGCTTCAGTCATATCACGATATATCGGCGTATATAAAACACGTTTCTCGCAGTGCGTCTATTTGAATTGCGCGCCTTCACTGTACTAGCGTGGCTATTGGTTGGCGGAGCGGCCAACCGGCCACTCGATCGATACCCCTACCACGAGACAGCGTGTGCGAGAAGAGCGGTGAAGCGAGAGAGAGGCTAGCTTCGAGCGGTCGGCGGGCCCATCGAGGGCGGGCCCGTCGTCGCTAGGCAACAGCCAGCTGACGCCTGCCATTGCGCAATGCGCAGTAGGGAAGTTTACGTGATTGGGGCGATGCAACAACACGTGATAACTGAAGAATCAACACATCCGTTGGCGCTAAATTCAATTTGAAGCAGCAGATGCCCGATAATATCGCGATTATCGCTAGGAATTAATATCGTACGATAATCGCGGTGCAGCAACTCATATCGCGATAATATCGATAATTATCGATATGCGATTATCGTTGACATCCCTAATAATAAGGCTTTAACTCCTACATCAAACGGTGAAACCCCAACCAGTAGTTTCGCTGTCAACATTTTAAAAAAATGCACTGCCACTTTCTCACAATAGTAGCACAACCTTGGTACAAGCCAAAGCGTCTAGCTAGATGTAAATTCCTATTGGGTCCACATTGTCGTGCCAAAGGAGCATCCAATCGAGGCCTATTGACGTCGTTCTAGCAGTTTGGGCCGGTGCTACTGTGGCACAACCTGTGAAAAGCATTGCATGCCAGGCCCAATTGGAGCCACTCAGTTACCTACATTACCGCGGCCAGCATCAGCAAAATTGCTGTTTTATGGAATACCAAATCTCACAGTTATCAGGACCTCGAACAAAATAATTACGGGATAATTATAATCAAAAGAATGATTACTATTCACAACGGTTATAACGTATAATGGTAGCAAAATAAAATAAAACAGAATTACATAGAAAACTTTTATTTGACTTTACAAAAAAAATTCGCATTTCAAGTGAAGCTTAATGGTAGAAACTTAAGTCTTCCCAAGAGAAGACAAGCCTACAAATCACAATATAATAATGTACGTACGTTAAGCCCAGGAACTGTAAACCGTGTAATCTTGTTACAACAGCATTACCTAATTAGTGACGAGCACAATATCGTGCTAAATTTTGGTCCAAATTGAAATAATATTGATATGAGTTTTATTTTTCACTGCGATACCATTTATAAACAGCTTTGCACTTACTGCGATAAGAAAGAACATACAGTACAAGCACAGAAAACACTTGCATAACAGGTCCTAATCTGGCCTTGAACTACATCTTGTACACTGTTCTTCGGAGCCTTCAATGGCACAAGTTGAGGTAGTTAACACTATTGAAGTGGGAAATGCACTTACACAGGACACATGAGAAGTGTGGAATATTGTTGAAAATGATTATAAGACGTACTTTGTTGAATAGCCAGTTGTAAAGGCATATTGTTTAAGACTAGTCCCATAAAAGGTAGAGCAACACTTTTAAAAACACAAGCCCAAAATTTGTCTAGGCCTACTAGACAAAATAGTTACATGTCACAATCAAAATTGCAATGTTTTTAAGTCTGTCAAAATCAATTAATAAAATTATAGATATCTTTACTAGGCCTACATTGTGTAGGATACCAAATACAACACTGAAAAACGGGATGGAATGTAAAAGATGAGAGCAGGACAAATTGGAAGCACCCATGATCAGAGGTCAGTTACTGAATCAGACCTAAAGCGAATCAGGGTAATGCATAATATTTTCGATCAAGAATCGATATTCACTTGTGTGATGTGCTCATCACTCGTTATGTTCAGTCTTTAGGTCGGCTGTTCCTAGTTGCGCCTGGGTTCACTGCAGTCACGGCTCATATGTCCGCTCTTGCCGCAGTTGTAGCAGTTACGGCCACCTCCGCCCCCACCGCCGCTACGAGCCTCCGGGCAGTCACGGCTCATGTGACCGCTCTTGTTGCAGTTGTAGCAGGCGCCACCACCGCCGCCGCCACCACCGCCATAGCCTCCACCTCCGCTGCGAGACTCGGGACAGTCACGGGACATATGCCCACTCTTGTTGCAGTTGTAGCAAGCTCCTCCGCCGCCACCACCGCCGCCCCCTCGGTATCCTCCGCCACCACCGCCGCCGCCTCCATATCCGCCACCACCATCGGGACAGTCCCGGGCCATGTGTCCGGGCTCGTTACACTTGTAGCAGTTGCGGCCACCGCCGCCTCCGCCACCACCACCTCCGCCCCCTGCAAAACAACAGATGATAACAAATTTAATATTGTGCATCGGTAGGACCAATTTTAACATTGTGTGAAGGTAGGATCTACTATTGATGAGCAATCGGGAGACACGTCACACGCGGTCTATACCCAGCCAAATTTCTAGATTGATTTCCATAGAATCAATTAGCCTACCGTACACCGATGAGCATTTTCCAATCAATGAAATTAACAAATTAGCCAACACTGAGTTACTGTATAGGGTCTATTCATTTTCGGTCAATTGTAGAGTGGTATCAGAGGGCCTGGAGGCGCAACAACATTCGCGTTCCTTTAATGAAGATAATCGATCCTTCATTATTAAATCAAATCTAGACACCATGTTGAAACTTTAATGCAAAACAAACATATGCCTAGCTATAGCTATGTTGACTGTAGAGAATGTGTCAATTATAATAAATTAGAAAACTATATAACTGGGCTGGGAAACAGTCCATTTACCACCAGTTTGACAATAGTTGCATGTTTAGAAAGTCTGGCATTGCTAGCTGCTGAATGCTTTTAGTCAGGCCAGCAACAAATGTGTAGGACTGCTCAACAGAACCCCAAAAGATTATATTGGTGTTAGATAGGATCAAACAGCTTCCCTTAGAAAAATGACGGTGGCTGTTGAGTTTATTGAAGAATAGTAACATAAATACAAAACACAGAAAAATGCGAGATGTTTCGACACGAGGTCTTGTTCACTCAAGAGAGAAAGGAAAATTGTTTTTCTCTCTTGAGTGAACAAGACCTCGTGTCGAAACATCTCGCATTTTTCTGTGTTTTGTATTTATGTTACTATTCTTCTTCAATAAACTCATCAGCCACCATCGTTTTTCAAAGGGAAGCTGTTGGATCCTATCTAACACCAATATAGGTACTCCAGCCAATTGGCATTCTTTCTACATAACCAAGAACGGAGAACTCCAATCAAGTCTCTAAAATTATTAGTTAAATAATCAATTATATTTGCAAGGTAAGGTTGCAAGGTTAAAAGTGAAGTTAACAAAATACGGTGCAGTGCGCTACGTACCATAGGGCATATAATATACGGCATCAGAGAAACTGTCAATAGTGGAGAGCAGTTATAGGTATCAATCATGCATTCAAATTAAGTACACACTATACAGCCACCACAATATCGAGAGTAGGTAACATTGTTATACTCGTATCATAGGAACACAAAAGCTACCGATTACTAACTGGTGGCCTACGATTCCTAAAGCTACATCTTCAATATCAACGGTACACAACAGCATCTACAATGTGAAGTAGAGAGATGACCATTAAATTACATCTAGGTAGTAGTAGTAGTGAATAAGTTCAGTGATTTTGTACATGAATCTATTGTGATAGATTTGTGAGGTCTAAAAAGTAGTAGCACCTTCTCCAGTATGTCTATCCCATTATGGGAGATTTTGTTGACTTCTCCTTGGTTATGCTGAATGCAAGTGCTCCATTATCTGTCATATTCATGGGCTCATGGCACTTGGTTTGCTACGATACACAAATTTTTACATGAAAACCAGCTTAATCCAATGTATCCTTCCACATACAAAAACATAACATGAAACCCAGGATAATTATCAATCTATATAGGCAGATCATGAGGTAAAGAGTGAAAACATCTTACAAAAAGGTACTAGTCAACATACAACACACCACACATTGGTCACACATAAACGTTTCACCAAAGCACTTGCCCAGCAAGTCTAAAGAAAGCAAAAAAATCAATATTGCAAAATACGAGGTAGGCCTATGTTAAGAGACGTCACTTGAAACGTGGATGGTTAACCAATACTTCAAGACACCATACAGGACAAGGGAGGCAGCACGACATTCATGTCTACTTTGCAGAAATCAACACCACTAACAAGCGATAGGCCCCAACAGCTTTTACGAGTGAAAACTGAACAAAATGGAATACGAGAAATTACATAATGACCCGCATTGCCCCAGCAGGGTAAAAATTAGGGATGTTAATACCCGGAAATTTTCGTACCCGGGTACCCGGGATTGATACCTGCGGGTAAATGTTCGATTTATCGTCATGGGTGTCACACGATTTAGAAAAATCATGGGCAGTTGCAATTGATGAAAGGGCACAAATGTTTAGTGTACGATGACTCACGATGACGAACAAAACGCTAGAGTCGCGCCCCTACAAAAGAAGCGGGAAAACCTTGTAATAGGGAATATTCCACTTCCGTCAAATACTGTACAAATAAGATTTTTTAGAAGAAGTATTTCATCCCGATTACAAACATGTACTTTGTTTTTCCATGAAATAATACAATGATTTAGTCGTTTTAAAAATATTTTAAGTGCGGCAAAAACAACTATGAGGCCAGAACCGAGTTTCCACCCAGACCACACCGACAGCTGACCTGCAATGCAGCGCCTAGCGTAGCCTACAGTGTTAACAGATGGCGAACATTTTACATTTAGCGCCTAGCCGGAAAACGAGAAAAGTTGACATTGCTCTCAAAAAATAAAACTGAAAGTCCTAGGTCTAGGCCCAGACGTAGAAAATTATTTATAATACAACAGTCTAGGCCAATCGTTCCTGTAGGATATAGGGCTTGGTGTGTGAATACTAAAATTACACACTTGACAAGCCCTAGGCTTAGCCTGCCAACCCTAGGCCTGCACGTCCATGTACTGACACATCAGGCACAAAAACCTTACTTTGATGACTAATTAAAGCCTAATGTAGTCGGTGAAAATGTACATAGTTCTTCGCTAATCTGGCGATTTAAGTGGCTGTGGAGTTGTTTGTTGTTGAGCGGATGGGCGAGCACTGCCGTCTGTATGTAAATATGTACAAATATACGTACATTTAGGCTTCAAATTGGCCTCGACTCGACTCAGTTATGACGTAGCACCGTCCATGATGGCGCACAAACTGGGATTTAAATTTACTTGTTTAAATTACACAAAATTAGGGGTGTGACGGTAGGTACCCGTACTCGAAATGTCGAGTTTGTTTTTATACTCGACATCGAGTCGAGTTTTAAACACATGAAATCCTATGAAAACTGAAAAGAACCATCATCACAGCAGGGCTAGGCCTACGTACAGAGTCCTGGGGCTAGGCTTTTAACTACCTAGGCCTTCTACGTGTGTGCTGCGACGGCAAAAAGTAGGCTTTTGCCCCGAGACTGCGTGCTTTCAAAATTACGAATACAACAAAGGAGACTTGGATGCAGGAACCAGGAATAGGCTAGGCCTAGGCCTACACGGCGTCGAAAACTTCGTTGCGTCTAGGGCCTATATCATTAATATTTCAGATCAACTATCAAGAAGAAAGAATGCAGGTGAATATTCCATTAATGCACATTTTACGTATTTTAAAATCGTAGTTTGACATGTTTTATGTTTCTTCCTTCAATCTTCCATCTTTGCTTTGACGCTAAGCTTGAAGGTCAAACTCGCCGAGCGACGCTATTGGACGGGAACGAAAAGAACCAGAGAAAACGTGTGGCGCGCTCCATCGGCCAATGCTAGAACTGGAGTCTATAAAGAAGGTTGGGGAAACTTCTTTATCGACTCTGCTGGAACTAGTTCCATTCAAGGGTGTGGAATATTCAAATGTGCTGAAATAGCATTGGAGATGCCTAGACTGCGAATATTATAATGCGAGTGCAAATTTGGAGGATTTTTTTCATATTAATTGTAACTTTAAGTGGAACTATAGATAACATACTGTATAATTATGATTGTATTGAAATTGACCAGCACAAAGGGCAGGAATGCCTCAATTGCCTAATACATGTACAACAATGTATTTTTTTATATGTTTACAACAGAGAAATCATTGGTTTCCAAGTGGACCTACTAAATAAAAAAATTAAATTTTGAAATGAATACTCAACTCGAATTCAAAATGTGCTACTCGCACACCCCAACACAAAATACATTATTTTTCTTTTTTTTTTCTGAAGTGCAGTGACTATTAAAGACATAATTAAAACATAAAATAGTAAGTGGAATATTCCCTATTACAGAAATTAGTTTTGGGAGGGCATTTAGAAAGAACTTCTAGAGCTGGTACAACAGCAAGGTAGAAAACAAAGTTGTTGGTTAGTTTGTTGACGTACGGCGTCAGTTAGTACTCCAAAACGCGGGTCAGGCGTGTTAAGGAAAATTGAGCTACAATACAGACTTGAGTTAGGACCCTATTATTTATGGCTGTGGCTATTTAACCGTAGCTACGGAAAAATTACGTTATACAATTTAACCGTAGACTGTACTTCGGTAACAAAAACATCTTCCAAGACCTTTAACATCGCTATTTTAAACGCGAGTCCTTTTTGGTAGGCCTAGGCCTAAATGTCGTCGTCCTTTTTGCTGTTTTGGTAACAAAAAAATCTTCCAAGACCTTTAAGTTGCTATTTTAAACGAAAGTCCTTTTTCGGTTGTCGTCGTCCTTTTTTGCTGTTAATATTAACAACAAAAAACCTTCCAAGACCTTTAACGTTTCTATTTTAAACAAAAGTCCTTTTTAGGCTGCCTGCCTAGGCCTAGCACTTTCTAAACGCCTTTATCATCTAGAATTGTGTTTGCGACGGGGCCGAATGTAGTGAAATCATTTGCAGAAAAAACATGGACCCAAATAGAATGGTAAAAAAAAAAACGACAAACAAAAATTTGAACCGCCGACCTTTCGCATAGAATTCGGACGCGCTACCACTCTTGCCACAATGCACTGTGATAATTGCAGCTATTGGCCTAGTTAGGTGGTATCGTACTGCTACGGACGATTTGTTATTGTTAATTTGTCCGTAGCCTACGGTTAAATAGCCACTACCATTATTTATTGTTAGGCCGACAGTTAAAATTGATTGCAGGTAATTTTCCCTGAGCTACAGAATCAATACTATACGATTACCTTTGCTAAAATTTTAGTTAGTAGGCTAACATGGAAAGACATTTCCATGCAGGCAACAAGCTAATGTACAAGCAAATATGTTTTAGATCAACTAGGGTGCGAGGACCAGGCGACCGAAGTCGAGAGGTCGCCCGCCCCACGTCATTGCTCGTTGAAACTAGGCTTAGCTTGCAAGCAACATTGGTAAACCCAAGTTTTGTATAGAAGAAACCCACACGGTCTTTAGTGTCATCCGCTTCAGACCAAGGTAAAACTACTGTTAAGTAGCACTTTATTGAAATGCCTTCCGTAGCAAAAGGAGTTTCGGGCAAGGTCTTAAAAAAAGTCCTAGGCTTAAGAGCTGGCAGGAAATTCAAAAAACATTTTTCCGAGAGTAGTTCCTAAAAAAATCCCTTGAGCTGGCACATCAGGAAGGTCAAAAACCTCGTTTTTGGGAAACAACTTTTAGGAAATTGTACAATTTACGGAAACGAGTGTTAAACCCATTATAATGTCAAAGGGAAACGGACAGGGTTATATTATGGAGTTTGATTAGCGTTGCCAATATTGTCGAAACACCAGATTGGTGAGATTAATGTTAAAGATTAGAGGTAGGTGGCAGTTGAATTCAGGCCCCAGTGCTAGTCCATATATTGCTCGAACCTTTACCAATTGTGTGAGATTTGATTCAGACTTTATAAGCAAATGGATGTCACGGAATCGGCACTAAGGCTATTCTCTAAATCAGATATGTCTCAATGTACTGTCAACCAAACCTCGTATGTTCTGTCCTGCCGCAAGTCTCGGCCAAAAGTCATCGCCCCTCTGCTGGGAATTCGGCCACTGTCTGCTCCCGAATCCGCCCGCACCCTCAACTCCAGTAATGGCCTATTATTAGACCAGTAGTGGTAACCTATATTAAAACACGTGTGAAGTGAATTTTATCATTGAAATTCGTTATTTAAATATGTTTTGAGCGGTTGAAATAGACGAAAAGTTCCTATAAACAGGTCAGAATGTCAATTCGGCCACCCTATCGTGTGCATTGCGTCATCGTAATTTCGTGGCTTACAGTAATTATATCAGGGAATATTTTTAATACATCCACTATTCCACGTAGGCTATGAACTATAGCTTGAACTGTAAGAAAAATAAATCCGTTTTCCTCTTAACTTTAAAAGGGTTTTATTATTTGAAATGAAAAGTTCGTCAGCTCTACGTACGACGCTCGCAACGCCGCCATTTTATATCTCTGGCCGGAAATTTTTCGACCACACGCATTCGAGTTTACGATCTTAAATAACTAGACTGTCCTTTAATCGAAAGTCGAAAACCAAAGAGCTTCATACAGAAAAATATCCAAACTATCCAATACATGAGTCAAATGGTGGGGAATATCTTCGTTTGAGGTCTTTGGAGAAGAAATGAGTGCGCTTCCATTGCATTACGCCGTCCGTCCGCTCAATCCGTCCACATTGCAATCTCGCATTTCACAGGTTATGGTAATTATTCTATAAAACAGTTTGTTGACATATATTATTACATGTATGCATCAAAGTTTCACCTTTCAGATAAATGGTTTCATTTCACGCCGACTCAAATACAGATCAAGTTAAAAGACAAATTCCTTAGACCCACGCACGGCACGCAGCGCCGCTGTCTTAGCTCCGCTCCCATAAGAAGTGGACGAAAATCTCGATCCTCGCACAAATTGACTCTTCAACATTTATATCTCGACTGTTTCTTAACCAAATTCGAAAACGAAGGTATTTCTGAAAGAAAATACAACAAACTACGACATACATGAGCTAAATCTAGGGAAATGTATCAATTAACATTTATATTTGATAAATTAGTGGGAGGAATTCACGCGCATGGCCGAATTCCGGTACATCCACGCTATACGATATTTATAAATTAGTTGAACTTAAGAACAGTGTTAAATTCAACTAATTTATAAATATGTGTGAAGATGTGTTTGAAAAGAAGACCGACGCAAACTATGGCAACATGCACCTACTTTTCAGGTCAGAAACAATTAAAATTGGACACTTCTTCGGCTAGGGGGGTCCAACTTTTATACACCTTGTTAACACTGCTAAATTGCCTTGTTACTACTTATGTTAAAGGTGTACTTTCGTTAGGTTAGCCGAACTTTCCGCTGGCAACAGTGCGCCGCGCTAGTTCTAGAATATAATCGATAAGAGCGCACCCGAAATCCTTTCCGTTACAGTGTATATAAAAGTTGGACCCCCCTAGCCGAAGAAGTACCTAAAATTGGGGTGGTAAAGAGAGTCGTTACTGAGGGTGAAGGCCGTGCTGGGATTGGCTTCCCACTCCCCCCGCCAGGGCACACAGTTGACCACTTGCTTCCCGGATTTTTGCCATGTGCTCGCTCTTTTCAAATGAACCGGGCAGGTAAACCCCACCCACACAGTATAGTGATTAGGCCTACGGTTAGGCTAGGTGACATGAAGTGATAGTTGCGTCTACAATTAACACAACAGAAGCCTAAATTATACACAAACAGCTGACATCCGGGTATTAAGGTCGTGTTCCAATAGCCAGACACTACGCTCCGCCACCATTGAAACTCCCATGTTATACGTGAATATTTATTTTTGCCAGATTGAAATTCGATAGCATAATAGACAATTACTCTCGCATAAAAATTAAAGAAATGAATAAATAAAAAAGAACACTGATAATTTCACACGTTGCATTTTAACTTTTGTTTGAAAATTACGTAATTGTTGGCAGAGATATGTAGCGATGTTGCCATCTTGAGCCGTCCAGAGCAGTGTCCGGCCGGCTATTGGGTAGGCCTAGGGGAACTTCTTCGGTTGGTATGGACCGGTTTTACAAAACTACTTTCATTAGGTTAGCCGAACTTTTCGCTGGCTACAGTGCGCCGCGCTAGTTCTAGGATATAATCGATAAGAGCGCACCCGAAATCCTTTTAGTTACAAAACTACTTACCGGTAGGCCTAGTTGTTTTTCAGTGTTTTTATAGAAAAAATAACAGTGTTAAAAAACCGGTAGGGGTGTGCGAACCGGTTCGAATTTCGAACCGAACTCGAACCTCTCAGTGAAAGTAGTGAAAATGCTATTTCAGCACGTTTGAATATCCCGCGCCCTATAGGGTGGATGTACCGGAATTCGGCCACTTAAGGGCCTAGTTCCTACTAAAATCAAGATAGTATCTCTCCTAATGTCACTAGATCATACCCAAGCCCCTCTATTTATAGGTCCGAGTGTCCTTTATAAGTTTCAAACTATATCACTTGACATATGTGCATAATAACTGTAATTTCTTGAATATCTTTGACCAATACGTAATGTGTCCCAATCCGACCACCCTCTGCTGGGAATTCGACCACTGTCTGCTCCTGAATCCGTCCGCACTCTGAACTACAGTAATGGCCTATTATTAGACCAGTGGTAACCGATAACTATATTAAAACACGTGTGAAGTGAATATAATCATTGAAATTCGTTATTTAAATATGTTTTGAGCGGTTGAAATAGACTAAAAGTTCCTATAAACAGGTTAGAATGTCAATTCGGCCACCCTATCTTGTGCATTGCGTCATCGTAATTTCGTGGCTTACAGTAATTATATCAGGGAATATTTTTAATACATCCACTATTCCACGTATGAATCGGAGTTTTAGCTGTAAGATAAATAAATCCGTTTTCCTCTAACTTTAAAAGGGTTTTATTTAAATGAAATGTTCGTCAGCTCTACGTACGACGCTCACAACGCCGCCATTTTAGATCTCCGGTCGGAAATTTTTCGACCACACACGCATTCGAGTCTACGATCTTGAATAACTCGACTGTCCTTTGATCGAAAGTCGAAAACCAAAGAGCTTCGTAAAGAAAAATATCCAAACTATCGAATACATGAGTCAAATGGTGGGGAATATCTTTGGTTGAAGTCTTTGGAGAGGAAATGAGTGCGCTTCCATTGCATCACGCCGTCCGTCCGCTCAATCCGTCCACATCGCAATCTCGCATTTCAATGGTTATAGTAATTGTTCTATAAAACTGTTTGTTCACATATATTATTACGCGTATGCATCAAGGTTTCATCTTTCAGATGAATGGTTTCTTTTCACGCTGACTCAAATACAGATTAATTTAAAAGACAAATTCCTTAGACCCACGCACGGCACGCAGCGCGGCTGTCTTAGCTCCGCTCCCATAAGAAGTGGCCGAAAATCTCGATTCGCGCACAAATCGACTCTTCAACATTTATATCTCGACTGTTTCTTAACCAAATATCGAAAACGAAGGCTTTTCTGAAAGAGAATACAACAAACTACGACATACATGAGTTAAATCTAGGGAAATGTGTCAGTCAACATTTATATGATGATAAATTAGTGGAAGTGGCCGAATTCACGCGCATGGCCGAATTCCGGTACATCCACCCTAGTACAAGTTCCAGCGATGGCCGATGGAGCGCACCACGCGTATGCTCTCCAGCGCTCTCTATGGCAAACTAGTTTCCTCCAATCGCAACGCTCGGCGATGGTGAATTTGACCTACAAAGTCAGTGAAATACAAGTAAAGATGGAAGGAACATAAAAAATGTCAAACCACGCAAACTACGAGTTAAAAAGACGTAAAAAAGTGATCAAATGGAATATTCTCCACATTCTTTCTTCAGGATAGTTGATCGGAAATATTAGTGATATAGACGCAAGCAAACCAATAAAGGATGTTTATTTTCGGCGCCGTGTCCAGGCCTAGGCTTCCTAGCTAGCCTAGGCCTATTCACGTCTCCCGGTCCTCGCATCCAAATCCTGTTATTGTTTATCGTAATAAATGATGTAGAAAGCTTTATCAACACAAAAGAAGAATCAGTTAAAAAGCTATGAAGTTTTGGTCAATTGGATAGTAAAATTTGCCGTTAGCACGCAGCCTAGGCCTAATTTAACACGCGTAGGGCCTGGCCCAGACATGAATAGGCCCCTAGGCCAAGCCTAGTAATTTACTAATTGTTGATTAGGTTTTATTTTTATTTAGTTTTAATTAAAAAATATTCCTAGAGGTTCGGTTCGAGGTTCGAAATTTTTCTCAAGGTTCGGTTCGAAAAAAAATTCAAGGTTCGCACATTCCTAAAAACCGGTCCATACCAACCGAAGAAGTACCGGCCTAGGCTATGTAGGCCTAGTTTTGTGAACGCACTTTGACTTTAGTTTGATTATCAACCACACGAGGCATCTCCGATTGGCAGAAATGTTTTAAAATCAACCACAATGAGGTATAAGAATGACTAAAAGCAAAACTTCAGCCGTCCGACGTCATAATTAATGGTAATAGAAGTGGTTTTGAAAATTACGTAATTTTTTCCGAGATACGTAGCGATGTCGCCATCTTGAGCCGTCCAGAGCGGAGTGTCCGACTATTGGGTAGGCTATGTAGTTTTGTGAACGCACTTTGACTTGAGTTTGATTATCAACCACACAAGGCATCTATGATTGGCAGAGATGTTTTAAAATCGACCACAATGAGGTATAAGAATGACTAAAAACAAAACTTCAGCCGTCCCGACGTCATAATTAATGGTAATAGAAGTGGTTTTAGACAAGGCAGGCTCGATTTAATGCTAAAGGTGTCTGGGCTATTGGGTAGGGTGGATGTACCGGAATTCGGCCATGCGCGTGAATTCGGCCACTTCCACTAATTTATCATTATATAAATGTTGACCGACACATTTCCCTAGATTTAACTCATGTATGTCGTAGTTTGTTTTATTTTCTTTCAGAAATGCCTTCGTTTTCGATATTTGGTTAAGAAACAGTCTAGATATAAATGTTGAAGAGTCGATTTGTGCGCGAATCGAGATTTTCGGACACTTCTTATGGGAGCGGAGCTAAGACAGCGTGCCGTGCGTGGGTTTAAGGAATTTGTCTTTTAAATTAATCTGTATTTGAGTCAGCGTGAAAAGAAACCATTCATCTGAAAGATGAAACCTTGATGCATACGCGTAATAATATATGTGAACAAACAGTTTTATAGAACAATTACTATAACCATTGAAATGCGAGATTGCGATGTGGACGGATTGAGCGGACGGACGGCGTGATGCAATGGAAGCGCACTCATTTCCTCTCCAAAGACTTCAACCAAAGATATTCCCCACCATTTGACTCATGTATTCGATAGTTTGGATATTTTTCTTTACGAAGCTCTTTGGTTTTCGACTTTCGATCAAAGGACAGTCGAGTTATTCAAGATCGTAGACTCGAATGCGTGTGTGGTCGAAAAATTTCCGACCGGAGATCTAAAATGGCGGCGTTGTGAGCGTCGTACGTAGAGCTGACGAACTTTTCATTTAAATAAAACCCTTTTAAAGTTAGAGGAAAACGGATTTATTTATCTTACAGCTAAAACTCTGATTCATACGTGGAATAGTGGATGTATTAAAAATATTCCCTGATATAATTACTGTAAGCCACGAAATTACGATGACGCAATGCACAAGATAGGGTGGCCGAATTGACATTCTAACCTGTTTATAGGAACTTTTCGTCTATTTCAACCGCTCAAAACATATTTAAATAACGAATTTCAATGATTATATTCACTTCACACGTGTTTTAATATAGTTATCGGTTACCACTGGTCTAATAATAGGCCATTACTGTAGTTCAGAGTGCGGACGGATTCAGGAGCAGACAGTGGTCGAATTTCCAGCAGAGGGTGGTCGGATTGGGACACATTGCGTATTGGTCAAAGATATTCAAGAAATTACAGTTATTATGCACATATGTCAAGTGATATCGTTTGAAACTTATAAAGGACACTCGGACCTATAAATAGAGGGGCTTGGGTATGATCTAGTGACATTAGGAGAGATACTATCTTGATTTTAGTAGGAACTAGGCCCTTAAGTGGCCAAATTCCGGTACATCCACCCTAGGCAGGAGTACTGGGCTGTTTTATAGTGTCAAGTTACATTTTGTGCTCCAAATTTGGCCCTGTTCCTAACCATCAGCTTTATCCTGGGCCTAGGCTAGGGTTTCAGACCTACAAAGCACCTCTTACTTTGTAGGCCAGGAGCCAGGACCTCCCATCTAAGTAGGCCCTAGGCCTACCTAGATTCTACTTTTGCTTAGCCTACTCTCTCCCGACCGAAAAACTTGTAGGCCCAGGCCTTTAGCCCTATGCAGAATGCTGCAGGCTCTACCATAGCTAGTGGTTCTTTGAAATGACCCACTTTAACCACCATGTGCTCAACAAATTTAGCCACGATGCAAAGCTTTGCTAAGCCTAGGCCCCTGCTAAGGTTGGCCTAATGTGTAGGCCTAGGCCTAGCCCTACCCAAAATTGTAAGCCTGGTTAGCCCTATGCAGAGGTAGGACAAAAACGCCGTGAAATCATAGGCTAAGGTCCTGCCTAGGGCCTAGGCTAGCCCCTTACTAGAAATGGTGAAAAATCATAATCCACCACATGTGCTCAAACAAAAATTTTGCCGCAAAACCTCGAATCTAGAACTGATGTGCCTAATTAATAATAATCTATAAAAAGCCTTAACTAATAATTCGGTTTATTTTGGGTTTCGCTAGCCTCGCACAAATCGCCATTAGGACCAGTTCGGGGCCTGAAATAGCTAGGTAGGGCCTAGGCACAAGCTAAAAATTACAACATTATAATTGTCCAACTGGATAAGCCGCAAACCACAATAACGAATTCATAATATCTCGAACAAGATATTGAACACAAAATAAAAAATAGCCCTTTAAAAACAAGAAGAAGGCCCCCAAAGGGGGACAGGGCCGGTTTGGCCCGTGTTCACAATTTTTTAAACATGGGGTGGGCCCGCCAAAAACAAAACCTAAAAAAACCCAAATAAAAAAACTGAAAAATATTTCATCAAACCATTAAAAAAAATGTGGGAATTTAAATTACCTTCGGGACATTCACGGGCATAATGCCCCGACTGATTACACTTGTAGCAGTTGCTCATCTTCTGAATTTAAGATAAAACTGCACTTTATGTTTCTTCAACGTACAACCGGCGTCTGACGCTCCACGAAATTGAAGTTGACGAGAGCCTGAGTAGCGTTATCTCCACCTAAGCTCGTTGAGTTGAGGGCGGGATTAAAGGTAATTATAGCAAGATAGTATACGGGTACAGTACGGACGTAAATTTCTTTGGTTTGCTGGTTGTGTTTGTTGTTGTATTTTGAAGATTTATTTATTATCATGCATATTACAACAGAGTACAAATACTCCACAAGTGCAAATCATAGCATAGCCTAATGGATAGAAAACATAAACTTACTGACATTAAAATATACAATATACATAAAATAATACATGTAACTCTTTAAAATATTTGAAATTATCAATTTAAATGTGAAACTATCAAAATTATTAACAATGAAAATTAATAACAGATATTCTTGAAAGAAAAAGAAATGAAAAATGCATATTAAAGAAGAGACTAATGGAAATAAGCTAGTGAGTAAATTATAAGTTATATCTTAAAGCTTGAGTGATCACAGATTTAAATTTAAAATATTTGTGAGTAGAGATCAATGTCTTCCTTCAAGGTTTTAAAACAATTAAATGAATGCTGCAATCTGTTGTGGATGAATTTTTATGGAGGTCGAGATGACTTAGAGCTGGTTGAAAAGTTTATGATGGCGTTTTATGTTTGGGAGGTATATGAAAATTTAATTTGCCTAAAATTTGAACTAGGTTTGTTAAATTATTTACAATTTTGTAAAGGTAAACCATGTCAGAATAGTTCCTTCGGTTTTCTAACGTCATTGGGTTTAGCTTTCTTTACAAATTTGTGCATAATCTACTCTATGATATCGAATGTTACATTTTATGCATTGATGTTTTATGAAACACTGTTGGACCCTTTCTACATTCTGAATTTTGGTGATTTGATATGGGTTCCAAATAGAGCTAGCATAATCTAAATGAGGCCTAACAAGAGAGAGGTAGAACTTCCGCATGATAGATCATGAGATATGATGACACCTAAATCCTTGACTTTAGTGACTCTTTTTATTTAATTAATTTAAATTTAAGCTCAAAGGGAATTAATTCAATTCAATAAAATAATTACTCTTGAAAAAAGAAAAAGAAAAGTGGCAACAAATATATACATCTGGGGCATGAATTGCACCCTGGGCAGGCTTCCCATGAAAAAATATCATTATTAAATGAACTACTGTAACATTGTTCCATACTGTGTATTTAAAAAATACCAATTTTAAAAAAAAAAGTTTCTAGTTTCAGTCACAGATTAAGTTTATGAAAAAAATACCTGGACACATAGAACTGCCACTTTCTTCACTATTTCTCACAAAAATCGCACTTCGAAGTTCTACGATATATTTTGGTGCTACAAGCCGATCCTCCTCGTCTGGGCTCGGGGTAGAATTGGCCCAGAGCATGGCTCAGCTATCGTAAAAGGCGATTTAAGAAAAAAAGTCCACCTCGCAAACATCAGATAGTAACAGGGAAGTATATTACTCCCCGAAACTAGAGGCGAGCTCTGGCAATCGTCGTCAGAAACATCTCCCCCTTTCCTTGACGACCTCCCCGACTACGGCAATAACACCACGAACGAAGACGATGACGACCGTGACGTAAGAACCCCCGCTTCCATCCATCCCCTTACCAGTAGCTAGTTCCAATGTGGGCCCCTCCTCTCCAGATCCCAAGCTAGAATGACGCATGACCTAAAGGTTGACGAGCCCTTAATTCAAATAAAAAACAAATCGATCCTATTCCTAAACATTTTCAGAGAACCGTTATTAATTTATTTGTGTTAATTTAATTTTGAGAGATCTTGGTATTTTGTTATAGGCTATTTCCAATTATTGGATGAGCGAAGCGAAGACTTCAATTTCACTGACCCCTCAAAAAATTTAGCTCCAATGTTTGTTTGTTTGTTTTTGTTTTTGTTTTTTGTTTTTTTGTCTGTTTGTTTGTTTGTTTGTTCGCTCTCTACCAGGCAAACGGCATATCCGATCTTGATGAAAATTGGAGGGGACCTTCGAAATCTCTGAACTTGGAACTGTATTGTCTTTGGGTACAATCGAAGAAATATTTCTTATGAATATCGTACTTTTACGATTTTTTTTTCGATTTTTAGTGCGATATTTTCGTGACATTTGGGCCGATTCTGACCAAACAAGTGGGGCTACAACGTTCATATTTTACATGTACATTAAGGTAATGGTTATGTATTGCTTTCTGAAAGAAAAAGTTAAACAAGTTAGCCAGAATCCTTAGAATAAAGGTTTTAATATGAGTTTTTGAGGTTTAATAATAACAATAAACAAGTAACAATATAAACGTGACAACAATCACCTATAATGCATTCAAAAAGCACTTGCAAAGGAAAAGTGGTCCTACGCAAACTAAAAACTTACAAAAAAGCTCATCCATCAACGCGGCGGGACTTAAGCGTTTTCCTAGTAGTTTCAAATCTAATTGGATGAGCTTAGCGAGCGTAGCGAGTGAAGTGAAGATTCCATTCTATTACACTGGAGACAAAAATCCGGAATGTTTTTTTCTTTTTTTCTTTTTTTTCTGTTTGTATTTTTGATAACCGATACTCCAATTACGATAAAATTGTCCGGATTTTCGAAATCCACGTTTTTGAGCGCAATCGAAAAATTATTTCTCATGAAAATCGCAATTTTAATCATTTATTTTTATTTTTAAAAAATTCTTCTTATTTAGAGTCTACCCACTCAGTTATATAACCGATTTTCAGTGGTGGACAGTAAATCAAAGCGACCAAGCCAACCCTGTAGGCCCCGACGCAATCGACGAGTGAGCGATAACCAACCAAAGATCGATATTTTTTTAATAGGAAATATAGCAATCAGTGGTATGGACAGTGCGAACACCCGCGGATCAACGGATCGGAAGGTCGATTTAGAACAAACTCTGAATTTATTATGTGCTTCGTTGCTAGGACGGCTCCAAAGTCACCGTTTACAAACTCCTAAGACAAGAACTGATGGACTTGAGTCATCAGAAGTTAAACTAGGAAGCTTCGCAAACGCTTTTTCAGGCGCTTTGTTGGATGAGCGTAATTTTTTTTAAATGACAAAAGGCGTAAAATTGCTATTTTTATGAGAAATTATTCTTCGATTGCGCTTAAATTTCACACCAATAGATTAATTCATAAAATAAAGGTTCTTTAAAAAAATCATTACAATCGGATAAAGCATGTAGCCTTGTAGGTGTTACAAGTAGAAGAAATGTAAAATAAAATAAAAATCGTAAAATTGCGATAAAAAATATCATCATGATCATCATCATCATGATAAATTATTTTTCGATTGTGCTCAAATTTCACACCAATATATTAATTCATAACATTAAGATTCTGTGAAAAAATCATTACAATCGGATAAGAAGTGTAGGTGTTATAAGTCAAAGAAATGTTTTAAAAATAAAAAAATCTTAAAATTGCGATTTTCATAAGAAATAATTTTTCGATTGTGCTCAAATTTCACACGAATATATTTATTCATAAAATTTAGGTTCTGTGAAAAATTCATCAGAATCGGATAAAGCATGTAAGTGTTATAAGTTGAAGATTTTTTTTAAATCGAAAAAAATCGTAAAATTGCGATTTTCATGAGAACTAATTTTTCGATTGCGCTCAAAAAAGTGGCAGTTATAAGTTCAGAGATTTTGAAGGCCTTTAGAAAATTTCATTGCAATTGGAGTATCGGTTTAGCCGGAATCGTGTTAACAGACAGACAAAAATACAAAAAGAAAGAAAAGAAAACATTCCGGATTTTTTCTCCAGTGTAGTGAAATGGAATCTTCGCTTCGCTCGCTACGCTCATCCAAAAACTTCTGACTTTGACGGGAATCGAACCCTAGACCTTCTGCATTGGAAGCAGATACGCTAACCACAAGACCAACAAGCCACACTTTCGCCTTTCACTTTATTTCGTTTAAAAAAAAATACGCTCATCCAACAACGCGCCTGAAAAAGCGTTTGCGAAGCTTCCTAGTAAGGTTCTATACTCAATGCTAGTATTAATAACATTGATAATTATCCAGATCAATAATCATCCTTGTATAACAATGGTATAACTAACAGTATCTAAAGTCTAAACTTCCCCAACCCTACCCTGCTTTCATAAGTGGTGACACATTTTACTAACTAATGTGTTGCAGAACAAAATAACAATGAATAAATCAAATAGGCCTACCGATCATGCGCCGGTGGTGTCATGGGGGTATAAGAGAGTATACCCAAAAAGAAATATAATATATCACAGTGACCTAAACAGTGAATGATTTCTCTGCAATGAAACAGACATCATCCCCTTCATTTCCCCCAATCTCTAGTGAAAAAGAGTTTCCTCTCCAAAGACAGTGAATGCCATTCCTTCATGACCATAGGCTCGGTGTGAAACTACAAGCATGCACAAAAGTAACAAGGTGTAATGCACTACAGAAGATCAGTACGGTAATTTCGTTAAACTACTCCAATCACACTCCAAGAATCCAACGAATTTGCGCCTGGGAACCCCCCCCCCCCTACAACCCCTACAACGTTAATTTGGGATGAGCGTAGCGAGCGTAGCGAGCGGAGCGAAGATCCATTTCACTACACTGGAGAAAAAAATCCGGAATGTTTTTTTTTCTTTTTTTTTTTTTGTATTTTTTGGGTGTTTGTTAACACGATTCCAGCTAAACCCATACTCCGATTACGATGAAATTTTATGGAGGCTTCGAAATCTCTGAACTTAGAAAATGCCACTTTTTTGAGCGCAATCGGAAAATTATTTCTCGTGAAAATCGCCATTTTAAACGATTTTTTTCGATTTTTAACAAAATTCCCTTTGATTTATAACACCTACAAAACTTTGTCCGATTGTAATAATTTTTTCACAGCACCTTAAATTTTATGAATTGATATATTTGAGTGAAATTTGAGCGTTATCGAAAGGTAAATTTCTTTAAAAATTTGCAATTTTACGACTTTTTTCGATTTTTTAAATTTCTTTGGCTTATAGCACCTACATGCTTTATCCGATCGTAATTATTTTTTTACAGAACCTTAATTTTATGAATTAATATATTCTTGTGAAATTTGAGCACAATCGAATAATTATTTCTTATGAAAATCGAAATTTTACGATTTTTTTCTTTTTTTAAATTACGATTAATTACCAAAATTAAAAATTAAAGTTTTTTTTTATTTAATTTAAATTAATTAAAAAAAAAAATTAATTTAGTAATGATTTTTTCACAGAACAATAGAAAATCCACATATAACACTTGGCAACTCAATGCACCAATTACGCTCATCCAACACTGGGCGGGACTTACGCGTTTTCCTAGTATTTCCATGGACATTAAGGTCATGGTAATGTATTGCTTTCTGAAAGAAAAAGTTGAAAAAGTTAGCCAGAATCTATAGAAATAAAGCTTTTAATATAGTTTTTTTTATTTTTTGTGCGATATTTTCGTGCCATTTGGGCCAATTCTGACCAAACGGGTGGGGCTACAACGTTCATTAGACGAGTGAGCGCAGCGAACGTAGTCTACAACGCTACTCGATGGGGCTTGGTCGTGATTAATGACGTTTTCCATTGGCATGCACTCGGCGAGTGCAAAAATGTCATTGTTGTCAACCTCCCACTTGAATAACATTACAAAACTAAACAAATGAAAAGACAATTTGGCAATCCGTGCGCACTAGGGCGCACTAGTCGACCTGAGTGCGGCCATGGAAAACGCCATAATTCTTTTAAAATGTTAAATGTTAAATGTCTGTCTGCCCGGTCCCATACGGCCAAACGGCCTAATAGATTGAGCCGAAATTTAAACAGACATCCGTGACCAGGTTACTGAGAACTGCTAACAAAATGAGCACAATCTGTTGCGATTTAAACCTGCAAAAATAAAAAACTGAAAAAAAACGTTGAAATGTATATGAATTATTTTAACGACAATGGTTTTCATTTTGAAATAATATTTTTGTTTGTTATTTGCCTGGCTGTGAAATGCTGTGTCCAAGGTTAATCGAATGTTGGACGTCAAGGTAAGGTACCCCACAAATTCCTCTCGTAGATTGAGTAAACCTTGCAATATTTTCACGTATTTCGTACTGGCTATGTTTTCCAGTAGTATTGTCACAGATGATGGACTACACTGCGTATATGCATTTCAAAACATGTTAAATAATTTAAAAAATACAATCCAGAAATTACAAAATCTTTCCCGACCATTGAACCCACGTCTCCCACATTTCGGCTGTAAGGGCGCTTTAGCCAACTCGACTAGGGAAATGTCAAAGTCGTTGTTAGACGAGTGAGAGAGTCATGTGTTGAGTACGCGGGAACATTTGCATTTAAGTTTGATTATAATATTCGTTTAAATAATAGGGTATTTAAGTTTAGGTCATAGTTTAGGCCATAATGCTCCACTGTAGCCTATGATAGGCTAGAGAGGCCTAAGGTAGGGGGAAGAAAAGGAATGTTACCGGGTACTCAACACATGGCTCACTCACTCGTCTAACAACGACTTTGGCGTTTCCCTAGTATTATACATGGACATTAAGGTTATGGTAATGTTGTACCTTTTGAAAGAAAAAGTTGAAAAGTTAGCCAGAATACATAGAATAAAGCTTTTAATATAAGTTTTTTATGGTAAATAAATACACTAGTCACCCAACGATAATACCAATTGACAGGTAACAACAGAAACTGGACAACAATCACCTACAATGCGTAGACAGCAAAACAAAGCACTTGCAAAAGTAAAGATATCCCACGCAAACTAAAAACTTTAAAAAGCTCATCCATCAACGCGGCGGGACTTTAGCGATTTCCTAGTTTATTAATATTTTTATTGTTTTAACACATTGATGACGCGTTATAGGTTGCTTGAAAAGGGCATATGCGTTTACGAAGCTTCCTAGTTATAATATAATTATTATGAACAGTACCAGTACTTTGGCTGTAAACGTACAGTCGGTTGAGTGTTATTTTAATAATGGAATAATAACCAAATTTAATAAATACAGTTTATACAAATAAATTTAAATTCACACCGTTTCCACGGAAAGGTGTTTTTAAGTTTTGACGATAACCAATCCGTTCGTAAACTCATTCGTATTTCGTAAATAATCTAAAACAGAACATTTTTCAAATCGAGCATTTATTGTTCGCTTTCAGAAATCACCACCAGAGAGCACCTCGGATGTTTTGTCTTGTCAGTACTTCAGTAAAAACTATCCGATGAACGTAGGTGAAGACTGCGCTTGCCAGAGCGACAAAAAAGTTGACAGGGCGGAACTCAGACAGGAAGCAGGAAATGTATTGAGCGGCAAACACAGTTTCAACAACTACTGAAGTTAATTTTAACAGTTTTGACCACTTTAGGGCTCAGTACCGGTAAATTCAAATGCGGTTACCAGTCTAAAATCCTTTTGAAATGAATCAATGCACGAAGATGTGTAATTCCAAGTGTATAAATAAGTTTAAATAAAGAAATAATAAATAAATTTTATTTAGAGTCTACCCACTCAGTTATATAACTGATTTTCAGTGGATTTACTTTATGAATTTTGCTTACACAATGAACGAAAACAATATGTATAATGATATATACAATATACAATAACAATGGTAAAAATACAATAAATACATTTCAAAAAGGCCTTACAATATGAATGGAGATGTAGGTTGTTACAAACTTAGTGATTCGTGGATTCCTGTCATTAATTTGATTAATCACCTCTCAAAACCAAGAACTACCGGATCAAAATGTAAATTATTTACCACTACGACGCGACGAAACATCCCGTCAATGTTATAATTTCTCTACAATTATGTCGGGTCGCGAAAGTATAACTTGAGAAATAATATTATTATTGTTTTTATTACCAGGCCTCCGCGTCGTTGCGTTGCAAACACATTTTCAATCCGCGTTGATGGATAAGCGTTTTTGTTTTTTAACCTTCTTTTTCTATCAGTTTATTTCGGTTGCAGTAAACGGTAACTGTTATCACGCTAAAATTCGTGATTATTGATTTACCCACCATGATTTCCGGCAATGTATTTTGTATTTTGAGTATTTAAAAAAACAAACATTTGTAGGCCTATTTTTGGAACAAAATTGTCAATGTATTTGTTTCTTGTATTTCAAAATACTGTGTTCTGAAGTATTTTGTCACCGGGTGTACAGCTTATATTGTGAGTTGCGTATTATTAATTGTTAAATTATTTTCGCGATATTATTTCACATTTTTTTGAGTATTTTTTTTTAGCATTTTGCTATTTTACACACACAATCATATAATTTTACAAATTTTCGTTTTTCTACAGTGCAAGTAGAACTTTTGATAACAGCTCAATACCTCAACAAGCTGTTGGACATCACCACTTCAACTACATTGCACTACTATTATTCGAGACTAGGAAGCTTCGCAAACGCTTTTTCAGGCGCGTTGTTGGATGAGCGTAATTTTTTTTAACGAAAAAAAGCGTAAAATATAGATTTTCACGAGAAATAATTTTTCGATTGCGCTCAAATTTCACACAAATATATATAATTCATAAAATTAAGGTTATGTGAAAAAATCATTACAATCGGATAGGTGTTATAAGTCGAAGAAATTTAAAAAATCGAAAAAACTCGTAAAATTGCGATTATCACGAGAAATAATTTTTCAATTGCGCTCAAATTCCACACGAATATATAAATTTATGAAATTAAGGTTCTGTAAAAAAATCATAACAATCGGATAAAGCATGTAGGTGTTATCCGTAGAAGAAATTTTAAAAATCTATTATAATCTATTGCGATTTTCGTAAAAAATAATTTTTCGATAACGCTCAAATTTCACATGAATAAATCAATTCGTAAAATAAGGTTCTGTTAAAAAATCATTACAATCGGACAAAGCATGTAGGTGTTATAAGTCGAAGAAATTGAAAAAAAATCGTAATTGCGATTTTCATGAGAAATAATTTTCCGATTGCGCTCAAAAACCGTGGCAGTTCTAAGTTCAGAGATTTCGAAGGCCTCCATAAAATTTCATCGCAATCGGAGTATCGGTTTAGCCGGAATCGTGTTAACAAACAGACAAAAATACAAAAAAAAGAAAGAAAGAAAGAAAGAAAGAAAAAAAAAAGAAAAAAAAAACATTCCGGATTTTTTTCTCCAGTGTACTGAAATGGTATCTTCGCTTCGCTCGCTACGCTCATCCAACTATAGTTCGGTTGGGTCCAGAAGTCTTGCCCCAGTAACTTCTTTGTTCCATTCACAACCATTAACTATTTTACAACATTTTACTCTAAACCGGTTTATTTCCTGCATATTTCTAATTTTTAAAGGTAATTCCCATTAAAATGTTAGGCCTATATTCCTTTTGCAAAAACAGAATTATTACGAAATTTAGTGCCGTGTTTTTGAAATATCAGTCAATTTCCATTTCTTGAGTTACAATAGTTCTCTTTTATGTTTTTAAAACTTTTTTTAGCAAGTAGTTTGGTCCCATTCACCTTGAGATTTTATAAACTAGGAAAACGCTAAAGTCCCGCCGCGTTGATGGATGAGCTTTTTAAAGTTTTTAGTTTGCGTGGGATATCTTTACTTTTGCAAGTGCTTTGTTTTGCTACCTACGCATTGTAAGTGATTGTTGTCAAATTTCTTTTGTTACCTGTCAATTGGTATTATTTACCGTAAAAACTTATAGTAAAAGCTTTATTTCTATAGATTCTGGCTAACTTTTTCAACTTTTTCTTTCAGAAAGCAATACATCACCATTACCGTAATGTCCATGTGAAATATGAACGTTGTAGCCTTACCCGTTTGGTCAGAATCGGCCCAAATGTCTCGAAAATATCGCACTAAAAATCGAAAAAAATCGTAAAAGTGCGATATTCATGAGAAATATTTCTTCGATTGTACCCAAAAACGTGGCACGTCTAAGTTCAGAGATTTCGAAGGTCCCCTTCAATTTTCATCAAGATCGCATATGCCGTTTTCCCGGAATCGTGCGAACAAACAGACAAAAAAACAAAAAAACAAAAAAACAAAAACAAAAAAACAACCGAGCTAAATATTTTGGGGGGTCAGTGAAATTGAAGTCTTCGCTTCGCTCATCCAACAAGAAGGTAAGTTTATTCAACAGAATTCTTTATTGTCTGACATTCAGCCATCGTATTTTAATCTTATGCTTACACACATGTCTCTAATAATTGCAGTGCGTCTGGAAACCCCAAAGTATGCAGCGCATTACTTTATTTAGTAATTTCTGCACCCGCTTGATTAGATGAGTGTAGCGAGCGAAGCGAAGATTCTATTCTACTACACTGGAGAAAAAAAATCCGGTATGTTTTTTTTGTGTGTGTTTGTTCACGATTCTGGATCTCTGAACTTGAACTGCCACGTTTATGAGCACAATCGAAAAATTGTTTCTCATGAAAATCGCAATTTTCCAATTAAATTGTTTCCTATTTTTAAAGAAATTTTTCGACTTATAACACCTACATGCTTTATCCGATTGTAATGATTTTTTTACAGAACCTTAATTATGAATTAATATAATATTCGTGTGAAATTTGAGCGCAATCGAAAAATTATTTCTCATGAAAAATTGCAATTTTACCCTTTTTTGGTTTTAAAAAAAATACGCTCATCCAACAACGCGCCTGAAAAAGCGTTTGAGAAGCTTCCTAGTATAATAAAATATGTTTATTTTGTTACACACTTTTTGAAATACCTTCCTCCTGGCAAAATTAATTTCTTTATGGTTCGTTTATATTACCATGGATTTACAAGGTTAAATAATGTAATTTATTTAAAATACCTTTACTTTATTACAGAAATGGAATATTTATGAATTACGGATTACCGCGAAACAATTTGAAATTAAAGTAAGATCTACGCCCATTTTCTAGTTTCGTGAAGATAGCACCATTTGTCAAGTTCCGGTTAGAGTGCGCTCCTACAATCACGTGTGTGACTATTTTTGAACTGTCAGCAGACGCAGAGATAGCCCATCTCTAAATTGTTTTGTAAGCACATTTTGTTTCTACTTGTTCGTTGAGTAGGCCAACAACTTATAATATTATTGGACTGTTTACCGGGTAGGTATTTGATAAAATGTCAATTTGAATTGCGCGATTTAAGTAGGCCTACGAGGCGGAAGGCATAATGCACCCCTCATCCCCACCCCTGCTTCCCACAGCCATGCCGTGCTTCTCCGACTTAACTTTCCTTTGTGTAATGCAGGCTTGAGTGTAGGCGTGGGTGAAAGAATTACAATAAAATATAACTTAATTTACTGTGTGTAAGCTTAGCTTTGTAGGCTACAACAAAACAGTAGGCTTGGTAAGTGTAATGTAAGCAACAAGTGGTTATTTGGTTGAGTGATATTTTGGCCTTGCCTAGCCTACTAGGGCTTGCCTAGGGCTAGGCGGGTAGGCTAGGGGCCTAGGCCTATACCTTGTCCAAATGCTGTTTGCGATGTTTTGTAGGGGGTTAGAAGGGAGGTTGCGTGAAGTGCGTTGGTGTTAAATGAAATATAAAACCAAGTAGGGAGTAGGCCCTACATATTGTAAAACATATACGCACTTCGCGTCCCCCCCCCCTCCTAAACCCCTACAAAACATAGTCAAGTTTTTGGACCCCTTCAACCGAAGAAGATCTCCTAGGCGTAGGCCCGTGGCCAAGCTAAGTAAACTAGACTAGGCCTAGGGCCTACTACCTGACCATACAGGCTAGGGCTAGCCTATCATCAACCTTGGGACTTGATGGTTCCATGCAAGTTCGGCCTGACCGCCTGATTACGAACCATGTATTATAATTGAGACCCGTATGCGCATTTTGGTCTGTTTGACCGGCCTTTTATCTTTCTAATAGGGAATAGGCCACCCACGCGCATGCGCAGAAAGTGGGTTAAAATAATTTTTTAAACTTCCAGACACCCCTGGGGTGAAAATAGACACTTTGTAATTTATTATCTGTCTCATCTTTCACAGGACCTATGCCAACCTATAAAGCCACTACTGTGGTGGCACACACGGCAAGGAGCTGGACTACCCTAGCTAAGAGCATAGGCATTGTGGTGGGCAGGATCCCGATTCTATAACTCCGAACGAATTTGATTCGGACGTTTTCTACCGTAATCGACTCGGCTGTTAGTGATCGACCTGGTTGAGGTGGATATTGTTGCGATATAATACGTGACAACCGAGCCCGACTCGGGTTATTTTTCGTTAGCCAAAATTTGTTTATGTTTTATTAGTAAAAATGGTAGATGATGAGCCATGGCCTAACACAACCAGATTATTAACTTTCTCAAATGATTAACAATAGTATGCTCAAAGAAAACCTACCTTTAGTAAGGGCCTACCCCTAAAAGTCATGTACGTTCCCTTTTTTCATGAAATTATAGGTACCTATTTAAAACCAATTTCTCCCCAATTGGAAATAATACACACATCTATGTCATTTCGAAGATTTGACAACTGACTGCGAATCATTTGTTCACATTTGGCCGTCCACTGCCATGTAAATCATACCTTTCGACCTTGACCAACAACAACCGAATCGATTACCGTTTCTCCTGGAACGATTACTGCAGTTGCTCATAGTCGATTACCGTTGCCGAGTTGAACCCGTAAAGTTACTGAATAGAGGCCCAGTGGTGTATCCAAGCCATTTTTTGACCAAAGAAGTGTGAAAGTACACTTAAACGTTTCAATATAGAATATAAGCTAGAATAACTTTTATTGCAATACTAAAGGCAAATTCAAATTACCATCTGACCAAAAGAGGATTTTAGTACCTAGATACTTAGTTGGTTATTGTGATGCTTTAAAACGCACAGATTTTCATCAAAATGACCTCGGAAGCAAAAACTTAAGGATTAAAAACAGGATTTTATAGGCCTAGATAAAAAGTTGGTCACGGTGATGCTTTAAAAGGCGCAGATTTTCACCAAAATGACCTTGAAAGAGAACTTTTTTCCTCCGCACCCCTCCACTTAGCCTTTGGTTAAGGTGACCATATTCGAAATCATAAAATCCGGGACAAAGTACTAAAAGGGAAAAGGGACTGGATAGCCTAAACGAAACAAGGGAGGGGGGGTTAGCCCCCCACTAACAGCGCCGCAGGTGATTTTTTTTTAAATACGTGTTTTTGACGTGGTTTCAAGTGTTTAGAATATGTTACGGGTTAGTTGTCTGAACCAAATGCGACGACTTTTCCCAGAAGTTCGTCATTTTTAACAACACTAGTAATTTGATCGGCAATTATATTTATGTCCGATGATGTTTCTCCGGGCAAGTCTGTGAACTCCAGAAGTTTTACACTCACACCTTTTAGCGGCTGAAAATATTTCACCATTACAGGCACAAGTTTTTTTATCGTTATGATTAGACGTGTCAGTTGAAACAGACACAAAATGGGAGTTTTTTAAATCACATTTCAATTTCAATTCACTTTATTTTTCCAAATATTACAGTACAATACATTTTAAATCCAACATATTTGTATAGGCCTACCCCTATAAGACTGAATCTTGAGGTGGGGCATACCAAGCTAATTTGAAAGTTGTTTATTTTTATCATTAGTTTACATTAACACAAAAAGTACCATTGTAATTTGGTTTGGTACATAGTCAGTACTTAAAATATGATCATACACTAAGGCTAAGTTTAAATATTATTATAAAGGTAGTTAGTTAGTTAGTTAGTTAATGTTGTTTTAGGGCACTCAACAGTTGAGTTATCAGTGCCCATGTCAATTGTATTGGAATCTTCCAAATTTTCTTTTTCCATAATTGTGGATAACCATCTTGTTTTCTTCTTTCCAATGGGAGGAAAGTAAGGGAAGACGAGGGGGGTTAATGGGAAGGAGTGAGGATGTTGGATAGGATGGGTTAAACTGGGTGGGAACGGAGGAGTGCTCATTGCAGAGAGGGCCGGCAAGTATGGAGACGAAAAAAGTGAAAGAAGAAAATAAATATGAGTAAGGCTGTGTGAATGAAGAAAGGTGTGATAAAAAGTTGTGCGAGAGCTCTCTCTGCAACACGCACCCCAACCGGCCAGAGCTCGCCCTTAGTTTTGGGGATTACACTACTCCCCTACTCACAGGCCACGGGAAGGTAGCGAGTTGGACTTTGAAGGCCCTAGATCACATTTAAGTTCATCCATAGCAGCAGGGGCCAGAACATTGCACGCTATTGCTTCCGTTTTGGTTCGAGCACAATGCACAACCGAATTTCTTCTCGTATAGTTTTTTAATTAATTGCGATGTGCAATCTGTTGATCGAAAACTATGGTAGTGAGCTACAGTGTGGTACGCATGCATGCCTTCTTTTGCCGCTAATATAAGTTCTTCCTTACCTGCATGTTTTGGTATTGAAGAAAGACGTCATTTTGCTGCTTGCAGCGGCGGCATTGAGTGACTTTTGGTGTTTTTTACTTTTCATATGCTCGTTAATGTCTGATCGGCCACCATGCGCGATGGAAAATGATGACTCACATTGAGTACAGTGGACGTCCGATTCGTCATTTGGTCGCAATTGTTTAATGCACGGAAAGTCATTTTGTAGGTCACTATTAAATTTGCACTTTCGTTGTGGTGGCATTTCGCGACACAAAGATTAGATTACATAGCAAGCGCTAAACCGGTAGTGTTCAGTAGCGAAGTTCAACTGCGACTAATGAATGAGTCGCTACTCGCTACCCTTGTTGCAAGTTGCGACCTGCGGCGTGCGGGAGGCGGTGAGTCATAGACACAAGGACTGAGCGGCAGGGAGGACATACGAAACCGACATCGTTTTACGTACACTCGTAGACTTAAGTCGTACAGTCTTGGTTATCATGAGTATTGATAAAAGTCTTGTAATAATAATAATCTTGCTATTATGTGTTGTATATTATATTACAACACTTTGATTGCAAGTCGATAAAATCCGGTACTTAATCAGCTATTATCGGAATTCCGGGACATTTCAGTGCTTTTCAAAAAGTCTTCGGGACGCCGGGACAGAGGGTAAAAAAACGGGACTGTCCCGGCTAATCCGGGACGTATGGTCACCTTACCTTTGGTACATCTGTGAATTAATTAAATAACCCCCCCCCCCCTTATGAATTCCTGGATATATGCCTCTGATTGTGGGGATTCTTTCAGTTCCGTTTTCATTTTGTTTGTTGTAGGCCTATTGTGTTTGTTTGTTTTATATTGTATATATGTATGGAAAGAAGAAGGAATAAAGCTTGCTTTTGACTTTGACCTTAGGACCTAGGCTACTAATTAGTAGGCCGATTTAGAGAGTACCATCTCCTTTGTGTATTTGTAAGGTATTTGTCAAAATAATAAATAGGGCTACTGTTATTTTTTTAAAGCCACGCATTCCCCTTAGGGCTATACGTAGACCTACTCGGTCTACAATAACACTCCCCAGCCCGATAATCTCTCGTCTGCATAACTGACAATAGGGTCATTCCATACCAATTCACCAAACACCTGTTGCAGCACCATTTCAGAAAAAATTCAAATTTTACACACTTACTATTACATGTCTTAAAGGCACAAAACCAATTTTTAATATTTTTTTGGTCATGACCTTAAGGACTTACAGGCCCTTAAAGGTCGCAGCGCGTTGTAAAAATGGCACTTTTAAGGAGTAGCGGTAATTGGAATAACCTTGGAATGTACAAGTCGTAGGATGATGGAACATACACCAGATTAATCGTCACAAACTGAGCTTTCATTTGACATATATTTTTTAATAACCTTACTACTTAACATCTATGAGTACGATTAGTACAAAGTTTTGACGTAAATGTACGATTTTTGCAACTTTCGCAGTAAGTTTTCTCATAGAAGGGTTGTGATCCCAATGCCCATCATTTTTTTACAGTATATTTGGGTACCATATTAAATGTGTGTAAGATAAAAGTTGTGTGTTTTTAAACCCTTTAGCTGTTACAAGCTTTCAAAAATGTCAAAGTTTGAAAATTTACGGTTTTTAGGCCCTCGTAACCCCAGTGGGGGACCTTTTAAAAATCTTTAATTTTGGTCATGAAAATTTATGAACCTGTTAAAGACGCAGTTCAAATTTGGAGTATGTGTTTTTCTTCGTTTGGAAGTTACATCACACTGAAGTTGCCCAAAAATTACCCTTGCTTGCTATGTATTAACAAGTACAGATTGGTGCATTGCTGCCATACATTAATTTCTAATTTGTTGATAATGAAAAAATCAGTTGATAATGAAAAAATCAGTTAATAGTTGTAGATTTAATGTTTTACTTGCACAGCATAGGCGTTACATGAAAATATATCCTGTCAGTGGCTAGTTGAATATAGGTAAATTACACAGCTTATGTCCCTTTTTTCACTGGACTGACTGAAGAATTCAAATTGTTGTCAGTCTTACCCATTATCAAACACAACAATTATTTATGCACGTGTGTTGCATGAAGGTCTAGGCCTACTTCTTAAGTTCTTGACTGAGTTCTTCATTAATGTTGTGCACTCGAGCGGAGAAAGAATCCATAACATGTTTTCATTAGTGACCCAAGACTTATCCTCCTTTCAAAACTTCAAGGCTGTGCTGAGAAGAAATGTACAAAGTTGTCTCCTTCATTGATGTCGGACTCAACAACTCCAAGCCACCACTTAGTCATAAGTGCATACCACATACTAATCATTTACCAAGTTGCTTGTTTGACCTGATTTTCACTAATCGAACTTCTTTGTAGTTATTTGAATCGGATGTTAAGAAACATTTGACATTATTGCAATCAATCGGAATTGAGCAATGTTTTTCTCTAGTATGGGGTACCCTTATAGAATTTTCAAACTGATCACTCTTACATGTTTCTACCTCCATGGGTGTTCTTACATAGATAAATGTTACTATCCCATGATTATTTGTATTGCAAAATTCAAACATATCTTCTAGAGTCAAAATTTTATTGTCTTTTGTTCTCTGTAAGCTGGCTTTAGAAATTAGACGTTTTAACAGTTTCTCCTATGCCGTCACATGGTCATTTCCCATGTGACATTAAAAAAAGAGCCACTGGGCTTCAAAGCCAAAATCAGCTTGAATATTTTATACTGTAGTTTTTATACTGGCTTGCTGCCCCATCGACAAAACAAAAGTTTAGAAACATTCAGAGCTATTTTTTAATTTCTGGTAGAAGGTGTTTTTGAAAAGTATACACCGCTGGAGTGGCGTGCTTTAAATGGTCACTTAATGATTGCAATAATGTCAAATGTTTCTTAACATCCAAATCAAATAACTACGAAGAAATTCAAATAGTAAGAATCAAGTCAAACAAACTTAGTAAAAACTAAGTAAATGATTATGTGACATGCATTTATGACTAATTGGTGGCTTGGAGTTGTCGAGTCCAAAGACATCAATGAAGGAGACAACTTGAACACTTCTTCCCAGCACAGCCTTCAAGTTTTGAAAGGAGGATAAGTCATGGGTCACTAATGAAAACATGTTATGGATTCTTTCTCCGTTCAAGCTATCGACGGCAACTGGTTGAGTGCACAACATTAATAAAGACCTCAGTCATGGGCGCCGGGAGGGGGGGGCAAGGGGGGGCGCTTGCCCCCCCCTGGATTTCAGGAAAAATAAATTTTAACTAGTGATATGCGTTTATTACATATAAATTAATGTTTTTGTGAAACCGAAATTCAATTGAAAATTAATATTAATAATAATAATAATATATTTAATGATCTGATCGGGAGCAGAGTGTTGCTAGTTTGTTTGTTTTTAGTACTTAGTAATGTATTGAAATTTCGCATTTTCCTTTTTGGGTCTAGTCAATCACGCCAGTTTTCCATTTATTTTATGTTATGTGATATTATGTGTATGATTTATTGAAATAAATAATAATACTGTAACAAGATATCGTTTCTATGATTTGTAGGCTAGTAAATTATTAGTCGATGTAGACCTCTAAGAACGTGTTTATGTTTTATATTTTTGGATGAGCGTAGCGAGCGTAGCGAGCGAAGCGAAGATTCCATTTCACTACACTGGAGAAAAAAATCCGGAATGTTTTTTTTTTTCTTTTTTTTTTTTCTGTATTTTTGTCTGTTTGTCCACACGATTCCGGCTAAACCGATACTCCGATTGCGATGAAATTTTATGGAGGCCTTCGAAATCTCTGAACTTAGAACTGCTACGTTTTTGAGCACAATCGTGAAATTTTTTCTCATAAAAAACGCAATTTTACGATTTTTTTCGATTTTTTAAAACATCTCTTCGACTTATAACACCTACATGCTTTATCCGATTGTAATGATTTTTTCACAGAACCTTAATTTTATGAATTTAGATATTCGTGTGAAATTTGAGCATAATCGAAAAATTATTTCACATAAAAATCGTAATTTTACGGGTTTTTTTCTTTTTTAAAACAATTCTTTGACTTATAACACCTACATGCTTTATCCTATTGTAATGATTTTTTTACAGCACCTTCATTTCATGAATTAATATATTCGTGTTAAATTTGAGCGCAATCGAATAATTGTTTCTTATGAAAATTGCAATTTTACGATTTTTTTCTTTTTTAAAAATTACGATTAATTAAAAAATTAAGTTAATTTTTTATTTAATTTAGTTAAATTAAAAAAATTAAGTTAATTTTTTATTTAATTTAATTTAATTTAAAAAAATCTTCGACTAAGTAATGAATTTTTCACAGAACAACAGAAAATCCGCGTAACACATGGCAGCTCAATGCACCATATACGCTCATCCATCAACGCGGCGGGACTTTAGCGTTTTCCTAGTTATTCCACATTGCATTGCAACTGGAGAGAACTTACAAGTTGCAGTTTATGTAAGAAAAGAAAATGTGATCAAAACAGTCACATTCATTATAATTTTATGCAATTAAAATAAAGCCTTTATTTTTGAAACGTGTGTCTCATTTTCAACTCATAACCCATTTTAGTAACCGTATAAAAGTTGAGACACAATGTTTTTTTGTTTACTTTCTAGTATCTACTGCACAAAAATTACATAATTTCGGTATCGTATTCAGCCCACTACTTTTTTCTAAAACCCACCAAATGCATTCTAAAAACCTGATTTTCAAAAATTTCGCCTGCGGCGCTATTGTTGGGGGGCTCCGCCCCCCAAACCCCCCGTGCTTGCCCAACTAAACTACAAATTGTGATTGTTGCCCCCCCCCTGCTAAATTCCTGCCGGCGCCCATGACCTCAGTCAAGAACTTAAGAAGAAGACCTTCATGCAACACACCTAAATAAATAATTGTTGTGTTTGATAATGGTTAAGACTGGCAACAATTTGGATTCTTCAGTCAGTCCAGTGAAAAAAGGGACGTAGGCTGTGTAATTTGCCTATATTCAACTAGCCACTGACGGGATATATTTTCATGTAACGCCTATGCTGTGCAAGTAAAACATTAAATCTACAACTATTAACTGATTTTTTCATTATCATTAATGTATGGCAGCAATGCACCAATCTGTACTTGTTAATACATAGCAAGCAAGGGTAATTTTTGGGCAACTTCAGTGTGATGTAACTTCCAAACGAAGAAAAACACATACTCCAAATTTGAACTGCGTCTTTAACAGGTTCATAAATTTTCATGACCAAAATTAAAGATTTTTAAAAGGTCCCCCACTGGGGTTACGAGGGCCTAAAAACCGTAAATTTTCAAACTTTGACATTTTTGAAAGCTTGTAACAGCTAAAGGGTTTAAAAACACACAACTTTTATCTTACACACATTTAATATGGTACCCAAATATACTGTAAAAAAATAATGGGCATTGTGATCACAACCCTTCTATGAGAAAACTTAATGCAAAAGTTGCAAAAATCGTACATTTGCGTCAAAACTTTGTACTAATCGTACTCATAGATGTTAAGTAGTAAGGTTATAAAAATATATGTCAAATGAAAGCTCAGTTTGTGACGATTAATTTGGTGTATGTTCCATCCTCCTACGACTTGTACTTTCCTAGTTATTCCAATTACCGCTACTCCTTAAATGTGCCGTTTTTACAACGCGCTGCGACCTTTAAGGGCCTGTAAGTCCTTGAGGTCATGACCAAAAAATTATTAAAAATTGGTTTTGTGCCTTTAAGAGATGTAGTAGTGTGTAAAATTTGAATTTTTTCTGAAATGGTGCTGCAACAACTTTTTTCAAAATCTGGTGAAATGGTATGGAATGACCCAATAGCAAGGAATAGGCTTATAGTAGGCCTAGAGCTTATAGCCTGGTAGCTCATAAGGACTAGGTAAGACCTAGGTAGTGGGGAACTTGTTCAGTTGGGGGGGGGGGGGGGGGCACAAAATAACATTCTTTTCTTGCTGTTTTAGTAACAAAAAACCTTTAACATTGCTATTTTAAACAAAAGTCCTTCATTGGTAGGGGCCTTTTTAAAATAGCAACGTTAAAGGTTTTGCATTTTTGTTTGTTTTTGTTTTCACATATTGTGGAGTTATTTACTACAATTCAGAAATTAAAAAAGTCCGCCCCAACCGGGAATCGAACCATGGATCCGTGGTTCGATTCCCGGTAGGTTGGGGCGTGGGGATAGGTTGGGGCCATGGTTGGGGTGGACGTTTTTAATTTCTGAATTGTAAATAATCTAGGTGCCCGTTACGGCGCCGCAGCCAAGCCGCGGTGCGCTACACACTCAAGCACCTTATACATCAAGCAGAGTTGGGGTGATTTCGAGGTGTTACCCAGCCGTCATGTAACGTGATGTAAACTTGAAAACTATCACAATCGAGGGGATTTAGGTACCTGACAACACATGCCAAATTTTATTGGGGTACGACCTTTCCTTCTTGGTGAAAAAATGGCTTGAAACATGCTCACAATCACTTTAAGGATGTTAGCTACTGCTACTGCTACTACTATTACTACTACTACTACTACTACTACTACTAACATCTAATTCGTCAGTTTCAATCGGCCCGCGATTCTGACCAGACGGGTGGGGCTACAATGTTCATATTTTACATGGACATTAAGGTTATAGTAATATAGTCTCTTTTGAAAAAAAAAGTTGAAAAAGTTTGTTGGAAGGCTTCCAAATAAAGGTTTTAAAATAAGCCTTAAACACTAGGCATACAATCAACAAGTAGCTATAGTTACTTGACACTTGTTGACGGTATAAGCAGAGTTAGGCGGGAAAGTGCGATACGTAAACAAATGGCGGACATTTTAAATTTTTCTTCTTTGTGTGGAACGAGAAAAGGTGTCATTATACTCTCATAAAACAAATCAGAAACCGTCCCTGGCCTAGGCCCAGATGTAGAAAATTATTTATAATACAACATTGTAGGTCTAAAGTTCCATTAGGCTATAGGACTAGATAAATAAATACTTACACTACATGTTTGACAAGCCCTAGGCCTTTCTTAGCCAACCCTAGGCCAGCACAACCTTGTTCTGACACACATCCCGTACAAATAACTAGTTTTGATTACCAAAAGCCTAATGCAGATAAACAATGGTATGATAGTCCTAGGCTATTATAAGCCTTTCCTTTTCTTTTAATAAACTCACGCAATCTCCTGTCACTTTTAATGAAAATGTAAAACAAAAGATGGTGAAAATTTTCAATATTCATTTGATTATCTGATGATTTACATGGCTGTGGATGCAGTGAAATAGGTGTCAAATAACATTAGTTGTGCGTTTGTTGTTGCATGGGAAAGTTTTAATTGGCCGTGAGTTGCCTAGACTTAACCAGTCCTTATACCGTATACCGTCGTTATACCATGGTTATACCACCTATACCCAGGATGTACATGAATCCGGGTCTAGATATTTTACATCCTATTGTTATTGCTAATACCATAGAAATTAAATTAACTTTGATAAAATTATTATATTTTAACAAATAATTTTGCAATGGAACTTGAAAAAGTAATGAGATCACACACATAACAAAAACTTGTAGAAATACAGCCAAACCTTACACACTCAAAAGAAATGAGATCTAAAAAAGGGCCAAGCTCATCTACCCTTCCACATTTGCGCATTCTTAATTCATAAACGTACAGTGTCCCATAACAGCATCCTCGAAAAGCTTGGCAAAAAAAATTGCATGTTATTACGTTTAAATTAATTAGAAAAAAGAACTTGGTTGAACTATTACGTTTAAATTAATAATCGCAAATTCTATTTTGCCAAGCTTTTCGAGGATGCTGTTATGGGACACTGTACGTTTATGAATTAAGAATGCGCAAATGTGGAAGGGTAGATGAGCTTGGCCCTTTTTTTAGATCTCATTTCTTTTGAGTGTGTAAGGTTTGGCTGTATTTCTACAAGTTTTTGTTATGTGTGTGATATCAATTACACCTACGGAAGTGTTTCCCGACGAAACAAATCGAGAAATAATGTGGAGTATTTTAAAGAAAAACATGATTTTTAAGCGAGCGTTTCCATTTGACTCTGCCGGAAAAAATAGTCACTGTTTTTTTTTTTTTTTTTTATTATTATTTTTGTTTTTATGTCTCGCCATAACGTTCGAACGGAGGCTCGGATCGACTTGAAATTTTGACCATCCACAAGCTTTGTTCCCGATTGAATGCCATTAGTTTTGTGGCAAAATCGTTCAAAAAGTTAAAAAGTTACATTAAAGTTTTTTTTCAAACTAAACGGCGACAAAATCTGAGGTGGCCAAATCATTTAGAATGTCCGTCCGGCCACGAATATGTTAATTTTATTTTGATCCGATAAGTAGTGTAGATGGAAATTACATTATAACAAAAGTAACGTTACCATGGCAACGAAAACTCGCACGAGGTTCGCACTATGCACTGCCACCTAGAAGTAATCAAAATACTATTGAGGAAGCAGTGTATTATTTGTTACGTTTTCCCAAAGAAATGATGTCAAGGTCCTCTAGATGGCGGTGGATTTTATCCACAAATTAAAGGTTTACCCAAATAGGCCTACCTTGGCAATAATAAATAATATTGGAAACATGGTCCCGTGGACAGCGAACGTCGCAAATTTTACAATTTTAATAAATTGCAATGTGGGTATAGCTATAGCACGTGCTCGCTTATCAACGCGTCCAACAGAGCGTTTCCTAGTCTTTTGAAACGGTAGTGGCTCAAACAATGACCACAACGACATTTTTGGTGAAGTAGGCCTATGCATGGTCTCTTATGTTTTCTTTGGTTTGATCTTTGAACCATGTTCCAGGTGGTAAATGTTTTAATCCCCAATTTGTAGCCCTATAATATAGGAACACCAGGCCTATAGGCCTGGCCTAGTAATAATGTAGGCCTCTAGGCCTATGTATTGTTATAGTTTGTCCGTTTACAGTTGGCGAGTTTCGTTTTCCTCAAAGAACAAAAGACCAAATTTGTTCACTCCTCTTGATAAGATCATCTTCCTCTGGTTCACCGGGAAATAGCCTCAGAGATCCCCATGTGATTGACATGTCTATTATAATGAATCGCAAACCTGTCGCCAAATCACTTAGTTTGGTTTCCATTATTGCGCTTCATTGGTTTGTCAAAGAGGCGCACAAAGAAACTACAGCCGGGCAATTACACTGACGACGGTCAGTGAAGATTGAATTTCAATTTACATCCCAAGTAATTGGTTATAAACAATAGGCTTACATGTTCCCGCTGAGTCGTCGAAAAAGCCGAAATTCATCAATGTAAACGGACAAACTATAACCCTTCCTGTGCCTATTGATTGGGGCAGAGCATTGGGTAAAAGTGAAGGTTTTTAATCCTTTTTTGTTGAAAACACACCAAAAGAACCATAACAAGAGCAATTTTTTATCATTTTTAAACAGGCGCACACAAGTGTTTACAAAATAAAACATAAAACAACACGACTAACAAACAACTACTATCACTTCCACACGCAGCCATCATCGAGCTCAAATTCAGCCTAAACCAGTGCTATCAACTAGCCTATTCCAAAATGAAATTCGAAACAGAAGTGACTAGGGGGGGTTGCCCCCCAACCCCCAGGAAAGACTTTAGTTGCCAGCACTGCAATACATCATTCCCCCCACCCCGCCGTCGCTCCAGCCAACATAGTTGTAAACATCAACATAGGCCTATGTCAATCAACACAAACCTCTCAAATGACCTAAAAACGTACCCAAATGAATGTGCACCGTCTTAAAACACTCCACAAACCATGTAAGTAACACCGCTCATCATTTAAATTACCTTCTAAAGTTATTCCGGTCCGCTGAGTGATCCTTCACAATTACCGAACATTGTTGTAGGAAGTCTAGAGTTGAATGTTTAATTTAATAATTAGGCCCTACACTACAATTTATTTTGCCATTTTATAAACATTCATCCAAGAATACCGACCGGTAGGCCAACTATTTGTGGGAATGACAATCATCGTGATCCAATTGTGCGCCAATAATATAACTAAGTGGCTATTATCACCGGTCGGTGAAAATAGCGCTTATCACCGTGTGAGTTCACTGAATTGTGTTGGTACCTTCCTTACAGACTACTGCAGCGGCCATAGTCGATACAACCCAACATTTTTATAGACGGCTTACGATCACACTCACAGTGCGGTGTGGCAGGATGGTAGTGGGTTTGACTTCGTTCGTTGGTTCAATCTCCATCGAAGTGCTTTTTTGCATTCTATTCTTTATGATTTTTTTGCATAATAGGCCTACAATTAATAACTCTTTTTTTGTTTTTTTTGTTTCATTTTAAATAGAAACAAAGCATTTGTATTTTTTTGTTTTTCTTCCTTTATATTTTAATTAGAAACATTAAAAGTTTTGTAGTTTTTTGATTTTCTTCCTAAATATTTTAAATAAATAAATTTAAAAAAAAATCCGTTGGTTGGTCGGGTAAACACTTGGTGATAATAGCTCCAAGTGCTATTTCTAGGTCAACCAGTACTGTTCCATCCATTCAGATCTATAATGCAACTACAATTAAGAAGTTAAATAGTTACCGTCTCGGTGGTCTACTTGGCTAAGGCGCCTACCTAGAATGTGGGAGACTCTGGTTCGAACCCCGATCGAGATGAATTTTTTAACTTCTGAATTGTATGAAATATTAACAGTGATAATAGTCGCGTTCATAATATAATCCTGAGGTAAGTTTCATCTTATTGTTTCAGTTCAAGTTTTAAATGGAAGATCGTCTACATGAGGGTGGAAATACTCGTGGCCAGTCTGATCTTGACACGTGGCTTGCTTTGGAGGAGCGAGGGGGCGTACCCGATCTCGCCAGAAAGTCTGATGCCGATATGGATAAGTCAGTCACTGACAAATCTAGCGACGACGAGGATTCAACACAAGACGGAGAGGTTTCGAGTGTAGGCTGCGGAGCGGCGTCTGTCCAAGACTTGTCGTCTCGTGGTTGGTACAGGCCAGAACAACATAGGAAAGGGAGGCGAGGTCGCGGCGGGAAAAAGTCAAAGAAATCTCAAAAGAAGGGGAAAAAAGGGAAAGCCCACAATGAGAAGGAAAACACCACTGATAAGAATACAGTTGATAAACCAGACATGACAATATGTAAAATTCAGAATACTTACACACCTGTAACCGATCCTGACGAGGAAGTGGAGACTATTTTTGCCACACCATGCAGCCGTCCTATGTCAGCTTTTCGAAATGTTGCGCAGCCCACTGGAACTGCCCGCGACCCGGCAAACTCCGGACCGGGACGGGCTAACATGTTCGCTGACCGTCCGAGGAATCGACCCAGAACGGGTAATGCTAGAAGACGAGCTGCGCCATCCAGATACGATAATACTAGAAACGATTTTAATGTTCCCATATTTGTCCGTGGGTTTCCTATGGGATCGTCAATCTTGGAAGATATGTTTTTCCTTCGAATGCTATTCTCTTTGAATGATTCCGATTCTGACTAAATCTATTTGGCAATGGATATTCCTTACAAATAACAAAACACTAGCCTACATTCTGCTATTGGCCTACCTTTTAATCTAACAAAGGCAGACTAAGTTTGTTGCTTGCTTTTGGTTTTGCTTATTATTATCTTTCTGTTGTAGTCTAAGCATCTATACATCACAACTACATAATTCTAGTTTTTTTAGTTATTAGATTGTATGCTACCTACCTATTAGTAAAAAGGCAGACTTGTTTGCTTGGCTACTCCATGTTATCTTTCTGTTTGTTTGTGTGTTTGTTTGTTTTAGGCTCTCCCGCTGTTGATAATTCAATGCAACTTTTTCCGATTTAATTAAGTGGACATTGATCTGAAGTCGGTTCATGTCTGTAATTATAAATTTCACAGCTCAAGTTGTAACATTTTTTTGAAGCTTTGCTTTGCCCATCCAGTTTGTAAAGTTTTAACTGATATCTGTGCTTCCTATATATTAAGATTTAGCCTACGGGGGTCACCTAAACACAAATAAATACTATTACTTTTACTTACTATTGGCTTAAGCTAAAATTTTAATGTTAAACTAGCAATAATTTCTAATCATAAATTTTCATTTCATTCATTCATTGAAACATTGTAATTGTAAGGTGCTGAGCCCGAGTATGTGGTTCCTATTATAGTTACCTAGTGATTAATAGTAGTAATAGGGAACCTAAGTGGGCGTTGTCCGGTTCTCTCCGGTCAGCGTGGTATAGGCAATTAACCCGTGCTAAATGTTTCGTAAGCGATAGTGCGTGAACCCGACCACGGATCGGAATTATATTCATTCTGTAAGAAACTATAATCTTTCCTCTTTGCGTGGATACACATAACTCTGCTCTATCACAAATATTAATGACATTTGTTTTGAGTTGAAGTGAACTCTACATTTACACTGTTGCCAAACCTTCCAAACTGCTCATGAAAAAGCACGTAAAAACATTTTGTCCGTGGCATCAGCATAACATTTGGTATCCGACTTGCTTTGTGGCTACTGTGAGGTCACTGGGTTGTACTAGATTATACATTACTAATAAAATATCCTTTAATGTGCCAACAAAATCTTGAATGCGAAGTACATTTAGCAACCATGGACAGGCGCGTGGTATGCGAGGATGCCACAGCTGCACACAACGTGGCTGCGTCTCGCTTAGGTTGCCGCTCAGTCAGAGTACATTTACGACAGCGCGCAAACATGAGTCCATTTTACTCGTAATAGTTTGAATTTAGGAAGCGTCATCGAGCAAAGTAGAATGCCATCATCTTCTTCACAAAATTATGCATCTTGTGATGTTATTGGTTTAGATTTCTTTTGCGCGAGTCAAAAGATACGGCGAGTTACATTTTCGTGCCATGCTAATTCTTATGGGCGCTGAGACCAGAGAGAACCAATTTCCTTCCCGCCTTCAAAACTTAGGTTCCCTATAAAATAATATCTAGGTGTAGGACTGGAGGCCAATATTACCTTTTTCGTGTACTGGTGGTAGCGCCAGTGATATAAATATTCATACATATAGTACCAGTTGAATAATATGTTTCCTACAGGCACTCCCCAGTACACGAGTTTATTTTAATCTGTGTGTAAGAATTGTTTTATATTTTATTTTGTACAGAATTTTTACTATTATGTCGTTTACAGTTATACTTATGGGTAGAGATGTGCAAAAATGGTAAGAAAGAAAATAGCGATTTTTTAAAAAGTTGTAATAATCCCTTCAAATTCATTTTGCACATGAATCGTCTGAAACGTGATTGAATGGTACAAAATTCCAATTTGCGAATTTTCACGATATTTTAGTTGATGCCGCAGACTAGTGGCGAAATTAGCAATTATGTCTTTAAACGCAAATTAGGTCACAAAATTCCAAACAAAGTTTTGGTGGAGGTGGCGGGTCATAAAGCGCGATTGTGAGATCGTAATAATCGTTTGTAAGGGAGTAAGCTCAAAATACTTCATATCAAAATATTGACGTTACACAATAAATACATAATTTTGTAATTTAGGTGGAGGTGCCGGGTAGTCGAAATTATTCAGATGGTAAAAACTGTCGGAAGCTTTGAAAACTGAAGGCTAAAATTGAGCTTAAAATTAAAACTGATTCTCACTCTCGTGTGCTTGTTTTTCTTTTAAATTAATCATAAATTGTCCTGGAATTTTTAAAATTATTATTTTTTTTTTGAATTATCAAATTGTTTTTTTGATGAATAACGTAAAATCTCGAATTTTTATTTTAAAGAGGCGAATTTTCAAACTTAAAATAACATATTTGCACATCTCTACTTATGGGGCACTTAAATCAATCTTATCAAACTTATTAATTAATGATATCAATCTCTGTTCGGATCTCAATTATAATATGTAGCATTTTACGCTGGTTGGAATGTTGCTTGAAAACTCCACCATCATTTCAACTTTCAACCTGCATCCGTTTATACACAGTGAGTTTTATCCACATAACCCACCAACCTTCGTAGAATACCTACTAGTATTATAAACGGATTTACTTGGAGGATTCTCTTCATAGCTTTCTGCATGTTCTATCTACAATACATTTAATTATGCTAGTAGTAAGAGGTGTTGATATCCAAACATCACAGTATTAATATTAATAACTCTTTTTACAAATTGTCAGATTCTTCCATGAAATTTGTCCAATTTTATATTCGGAACCACATGAGAAATAGAAACCAACAATAATATAAGTGATTGCAATTTCTGGTGTGCAATAAGTACAGATTGATAAACCAAACCTACATGTTTGTGTTGATAAATGTGTTGATGGATCCACATTCATGTGAACTTATTATGTAACTGCCTAGTTCAGTAGATCACAGCTGTTTACTTGTGCACCAATATTTAACGGACACTTGGCAAGTTTTTTACTTCCAATATGCAAAACTGATGGTGAATTTGTGTATTTCATTCTGATGCTGACTTCCATTATAGGCACCAATTATTAATGTGAAGGGAGTTTATGTATTTTTCCTTCATATTAGTCTGTGCCAAGACTCGATTGCTGAATAATGGTGTTACCTTTGATTGTATTTGGCCATTGGTAGAGTGCTGTTATGTTTATAATAGGATGTCGTTAACATTTGAAGAGGTAACCGACTGACTTTTTGTACTTGATCCGTTTATTCGAGCATGGATCACTTCACTTTAACCAAAGCTACTGTACAATTACGTATCGTGTGCCTTTATAGCTTTAGTTTGTGCAAGCAAAGGATAATCAACCAAGTACCAAACTCACTAAATGGCTGCTACAATTTGCAGGTTAAATCCTGACAGTTTTGCAAGAAGATGAGGGTGCACCCCATTATTCAATTAGTTTCTGTCTAACAATGCTGAACACGTAGTTTCAACTCAATTTATATTGACTATAGTAATTCAATAGTATTTGTTTCAGTATTTAATAAAAAGATGGAATGAAGGCAGGTCATTTGATTCCATAGCGAAGTGAAGGACATAGCCATTTTCTTAAATTTTCTGATTGCATAAAATTAGAAAATATTAACTAATGCCCGAATGTGGAGTTGTTCCTTAGTGTAGGTCGTTGTTACTAACTTAGATAGATCCAGCTTAGCCTGCATTTTTAAAAATAATAGTAATTTCTCCTCAATTACTACCTACACTGGAATACACCAGAATAAAAAAATTAAATATAATTGCTAAGATTAAACCATTGAGTATCGAAATTAATCTAAGCTACGTCTACCACTAAGCATCGACTATACATACTGGCCTTGCATATTATTTTTAATATATAGTACCTAATTTTTATACCCAGTACAATATCTTATTAATAATGATTAATGATCTGACAGATAAGTGTCATAAATATATTTTATACATTTTGTACAATAAAGCAATATTACTGTACTATGTTATTGATTTGAAATAAAAGCAAATTAAATGTATCAAATTGTTGCAAGCACACTTATTATTGTTTATCATTATGCTTATTGCAAATAGATCATATTATGGCAGAGTCTCAAATGGCTGGAAGAGATTTTGGTACTCTGTACAAGCTGGCTTACATAGCATTCGCATTGGCAGGAATGTGAAAAAAGCATAGGTTAAGCTATAAGAAGATACGTAATTGGGTCTTTATTTAATTGTTGTTTAATTGATATTGTCGGGGCCTGCAGGGCTGACTTGGACGATTTTAAATGTAATGTCCCCCACTAAAAATCAGTTATGTGACTGAGTAGGCTAAGTAGACTCAATACGATTAAAAAATATTTGTAAAAATTAAACGCCACCCGAAAAGTGTCCAAACTTTTTTATATTCGACATTAAAAAATCACAAAAAACAAGTATATCTTGTTAGATGTAAATGGACTATTTTATCTTGTTTGTGGTATGATTGCACCTTGCGACGCACTTAAAAGATAATTCAAGTTGATCTCATGCGCCATCTGATTGGTTGCGTTCATGTTGCGTTGCTCTCAAGTCTCGACACAAGTCGGTAAACTTTGCTTCACATAGTTATGTATTATATTGAAGTTGTTCTGAAGCCACCTTGCTGATGCTGATTTCATTGATGTGTTAATTTTATCAAACAGCGGTTGCCAATTTAGCAGTAAATTAAAACGCCAGATTCTTGAGTCATGATTCATCCATCTATGACAATATCTGCAATGTTGCATCAAAACCACTATTTCAATCTAAAATTACTTGTTTACAAGTTATATAGGCCTATATATATATATTTTAAATTTTAAAAAAAAAACATGTTTGTCATTTGAATGCACTACAAACATAACAGTCATGATGTTTTTTCTTGCTTAACGTCTCTGTTATGTATGGAATCTGGTACCAGCCTGTATTTGAGAACGTCCCCTTTTATGTAACTGTGTGTCCACTAATTTGCTCGTACATGAAGATTTAGAAGTGGTTGCGTTTTACATTAGTTTCAACAAAGAAGGCGGGAGGCCTCAATACAACCTGCATCTTTTCAGTTTGATGATTGACAGAGTGTTACTTGGGCCGACCCAAGGTAATAGGTATAGTTGCTGTGCCACATCAGTTACTCATTTTCCATTTGTAGCCTTGTTCAGGTTTTGTATGTATTTTTAACATTAGTCTCTTAAAAATATAAGAACTGTTTCCTTATTCATACACTACATTGCACTTGCAAGGAACTGACTTTTTTACCAAATTCTGTGTTTAATAACAAATAAAATTATTGCAGCATCTGACTTGCAAACTGGAAGTGGACTCGAGCAAGAAAAACATAGGGGCCTATGTCAGTACCCGTTGGTAAACTTATCAGGTTTTCAAAATTAAATCGTATAAGTAGGCGTATGAATGAGGTATGAAGAGTTAAATTAATTCAACTGGTGATGTTTTGAAACAGCTTCGACACCCACTTGCGTAAGATGACTGAAGGGTATGGCATGAGATTGGCTTATTAATGAAGTTCAATATCTTTATTGATCCGTTGATGTATACATTGTCCAAATATGGATGTCGTCATGCCTATTACTAAGATTAAATTAGGATATAGCAATGAAATATATTCAAATAAATGCACAGCACACGTGACACATACATGAAAAAGTGTCAGTAACATCATTGTAATTGTAATGCATTTTAAAATAATTAAATTAAGGTACTTGTTCATTAACGGAACCCCCTCAATTTTTGGTTAATGATCCCCACCATCGTCGTTTTTTTTTTTTATTTCTGTTTTACTATATACTTAACTTGCGGAGTTGATATTGACCCAACAGTAAACTTGATCACACGTCAAAGTGACTCAGGCTGAGTACAGTCCATTGAACGCGTAGGCTACATGAAGTAGTCGTTGCCGGCAGCTGTATTGCGTTAAACACGCATGAACCTTCAAAACTTACGTGCTATTTTAATCAATGTACTTCATGTGAAGTCTTTTGACTAATCGACGACGTTAAGTTTTTTTGTGAAGATTTGGCGTAGGCCGTGTCACTCCTGGCCGCAATTTACCCGGAAGATTTTCTGAAGGCTTTGTTCAATTATGTGTTTACTACCTCCCAAGAACCCAGATGTCGAAGTTAGTGTTTGGATTGTCTAACGAAATGTTTTTACTGAATTTTACATGTTTTTGGGGGTCCCGTTAATGACAGTACCAATTATATAGTGCAGTGGTTGATTGAAACAGAAATTCAAAGAAACTGCAATAGGGGAGAATAAAATATCTCGAATTATTTTCTTTGTTTTTCACTCTTTTTTTCTCATTACGTTTTGGTCAGTCTGATCAAATTGTATGTATATTTTATTTATTAAATATTTTGTGGAAACGTGAGTTTTGAGGTTTTGAGTACGGTGGTTTGATTGCATGCACAGCTTTCTTAAAGTTGCCACGTTTGGCAGCCGTTTAAGTACAAGGCGGTGGAAACCACAGCTAAAAAGTTTTGTTGTGAAGGTTAATTATTTTGAGTGTTTGTTATTGACTGTAGTTGTTTGTGAGCTAGGAGGGAAAAGTATTTTATTCTCTGAATAATTATTACTACGCACAGTTAGGTATTGTTCAGTGTAGCCTTGCAACCTTTCGGAATATCTGATGAAGCTTGAAACTGCTTCAACCCGGGCCAGACATAACCTCACAAAGAGTAGGCCCTACTGTCAAAGTTTTAGCTGTTGGCCTAGTAGAAGAGTATAGCCTAGGCCCTAGTTGGTTTGCGTGGTCTATATTGAGGCCTAGGCCTAGGCTACTCGGCAAGCAATTTGCTATGAGTCAAAATAAGAAAGCGATTGCTCGAGCGGCACTTCAAGCTGCTATCCTGCTTCTCATAGACGATAGTGATTCATCGGATTCAGATGATGATGTTGAAATGCTTGTTATGAAAACTTATCTAAAATATAAAGCAAAAAGAAGAAAACTCGTCCCTGATAGCCATGCCAATGTTGGGAATGAAGAACATGGTAAAAGCAATGATGTAACCAACACTGAAAAAGATGAGCAGTCTTGTAGCCCTGGGCATACTCAAGAAGAAGATAATAATTGGTTAATCAACGAAGCTAGTAAGTAGGTCTACCAACGTTGTTCAAGATACTTTTTAAAAGTAGCTCGTCTGCTACAGCTACAGTTGTCCTGTCTGTTGTGGTTTTTTAATTGTTAATTTTGTTTGATAAAGATTTCTGGAAAGAAATCGAAATATCACATTTAAATAAATATTTTCTTAACTAACAGTGAAAAAGTCCAATGATTTAGGCCTCTATTTATAACGTTACAACCTGTTATATAGTTTCATTTTTTATAATAAAGCTACAGTTAGGCCTACTTTACCTTTGAAAGTAGCTTAGCTAGGCTAGGCTACCGGTACTCTTTAAGCTACGGTAGGGCCTACTTTAAGTTTAAAGGCCGATGCACAATTGCCCGGTAACGATAACGTTACCGTTAACAATTAACGAAAAACAAAAAACAAACATTCCGGATTTTTTTCTCCAGTGTAGTGAAATGGAATCTTCGCTACGCTCATCCGCCCCCCATACCCCCCGTGCTTAGTCCCTTTCTCACAAAAGTACTTGCGCCCCCCCAATGTCCAATCTCTAGTGACGCTCCTGAATACAAGTAGGCCTAAAGTTTGCAAGGTTTACTCAATCTTCCAGCAGGAATTTAGGGGAACCTTGTGCGTGCAAGATACGATGCAGCTTGGTCACTGCATGTAATCACAGCCTGACAAAAATGATTCGATCAAAATGACTTAGCTTCAAAAACAAAACCATTGTACGTACTTAAAATAATCCTACACATTTTAAGCCTATTTTTCAAATAATTATTTCTTGTAGGTTTAAATCACAACAGATTTTGCTCATTTTTTAGCAGTTCTAGTAGGCTCTACACTGGTCACAGGGGAGAAGTTCCTCCTTCCCCCCCCCCTGGACAAAGTACATGAAATAAAAATTTCAGTAGGCCTATTTATAGCCTAGCTATCAGTTGAAACTAAAATAAAAAACGGGAGGTAAAATATTTTTTAAGGTCGTTTCCTTTAAGATTCCTTTTGGTGGTTTTCTAGTTTTGAGTAGGCCTATCAACTGCACAAAAATTACAAAATTTTGGTAGGCCTATTGAATTCAGCCCACTAGACCTACTTTTTTCCAAAACCCACCAAAGTCCAAACACATTCTAAAAACCTGATTTAAAAATTTTTTGCCTCTGGCGCTGTCGTTGGGGGACTCTGCCCCCCAAACCCCCTGTGCTTGCCCAACAAAAGTAGGCCCTACGAATTATAATTTTTTCCCCCTTTCTGGCAAAATTCCTACAAGCGCCCATGTAATGGGGGGTGGGTGGGTGGGTCCTGTTTTAAAGGCCTTGCTTCTGTCCGATGAAGGGTTCAGCGCGCCACTGCATATCTTGCAGAACATTAATCTTTTAATACAGCTGGTTTGCATGCAACTGTAGGTCATACTTTTATAGACTAATAGGCCCTGTATTTGGGATCGTGGGTATGGTAGGGTTGCCACCCGTCCCGGATTTTCCGGGATTGTTTGGGATTACAATCCTTCGTCCCGGATCCCGAGTTTAACTTTCCGGGACACAAAATGTCCTGGAATTCGATATTTCATCATTAGCCTATACGGATTACACAAAAGCCATAAAATTTGATAGGGCCTACATCATTATCGTTTCGACAGATTCGTCTGTACGTCACTTTTCCCGTCCCATGCGCCAAGCCACGCACATGTGGCGACGTAATAGCTTGCTTATGTTCTGTAAGGTCGTCGGTGGGTTGATTTCGTTGTAGCGGGGGGGGTGGGGGGGGGGGGGGGGGGCGCAGCAGTGCGGCCGACGCCGAACGGCGGGCCTATTTCAAGGGTGCGGTGCTAAGCTTTGGTCAGCTTTCAGTGTGTTTTTACTCATCACATGAGTGTAGACAAGAGTAGATTTCATAGGTAACGGCTTGTTGACGTTGTTGTGTGATAATTAATTCGTGTGTCACTGTTCCGTGTTCGCTTATTTATATCATTATGTTATTCACAAGAACGGCGGAAAGACGTGAAATTTTCTCAGATATTTCTTTTTCTGGTTCAATGACATTATTTTCTATGTTATGTTGATACATATTAAATCCGATAACTATTATGTAAAAGCCTACATACATACTTCCTTAATTGTAATTTGTAATATAAAAATTACGTAATAAAATAAAATGTTCAAAATATCAATATGTTAGGCATAATAAAAAGGCCTGAAATTTTACGAAATCTGGAAAATAACGAAATTTACTTGATTATTGTTGTAGATTGTCTATGCCACTGGTTACGATGCCGTTTACTTTTGAATTTTTTAATTCTTCAGGCTTTGGATCGTTATTCTTATTTGCTTTCATGAGATCTTATCTTTCCATGTTACTTGTCCCGGAATTAACAAAAATGGTCTATTTCGACTTTATATTTCACTGTAATTTGAGGTACAAAGTCGCCTTAAAATGCGTTTTAGGCCATCAAATATACCTAAAAGACTGAAAAAATTTTCGCCTTCGGCAAAAATGGCTCCACCGGCTTGGGCATCACCCCAGACCCCAACTGTGCCATGAAACTTCGTTTTTTGATCCGGATTGACTTCAAACAAAGGTGGCAACCCTAGGGTATGGGTATACAAATATCCTGAAATTATGCTTTAATCAAATAAATATATAAATAAAAAATGACAGGTAAGTTACCCCTCAACTTCACATAAACTTTGTAGGCCTATCCAAAGAATTCCTAGGATCCTGACAAAATATTTCACAGTTGGTAAGGCTTGTGTAGTGGTATGTAATTTTATCATAACTTGGAATTCAATATTAGGAAATTCATATTATTGTATAGACCTAGGTACCTACTAAATGTGGCACTATTGTGTAGGCCTATTGCGTCGCAGAATCCTTTTTAAACGAGGGAGCGGAGCGACTGAGTGTCTCCATTCAACTCAAACGGCCCTCATTCTGTGATTCTGTGTGTCTGTCTATCTGTCTGTACGTCGAAAATCAGCCGAACCGCTGAACAGATTGCGCTGAAATTGTAAACAGACATCCGGTACGAGTTTACTGAGAACTGTTAACAAAATCAGCTAGATCCATTGCGATTTAAGCCTACAATAAATAAAAATGTGATTTTTGGATGAGCGTAGCGAGCGTAGCGAGCGAAGCGAAGATTCCATTTCACTACACTGGAGAAAAAAATCCGGAATGTTTTTTTTTTTTTTTTTTTTTTCTGTATTTTTGTGTGTCTGTTAACACGATTCCGGCTAAACCGATACTCCGATTGCGATGAAATTTCATGGAGGCCTTCGAAATCTCTGAACTTAGAACTGCCACGTTTTTGAGCGCAATCGGGAAATTTTTTCTCATAAAAACGCAATTTTACGATTTTTTTCGATTTTTAAAAACTTTCTTCGACTCATAACACCTACATGCTTTATCCGATTGTAATGATTTTTTCACAGAACCTTAATTTCATGAATTAAGATATTCGTGCGAAATTTGAGCGTAATCGAAAATTATTTCTCATGAAAATCGAAATTTTACGGGTTTTTTCTTTTTTAAAACAATTCTTTGACTTATTACACCTACATGCTTTATCCTATTGTAATTATTTTTTCACAGAACCTTAATTTCATGAATTAATATATTCGTGTTAAATTTGAGCGCAATCTAATTTTTATTTCTTATGAAAATTGCAATTTTACGATTTTTTTCTTTTTTGAAAATTACGATTAATTAAAAAAATTAAGTTATTTTTTTTATTTAATTTAATTTAATTAAAAAAAAATCTTCGACTAAGTAATGATTTTTTCACAGAACAACAGAAAATCCGCGTAACACATGGCAGCTCAATGCACCAATTACGCTCATCCAACAACGTGGCGGGACTTAAGCGTTTTCCTAGTTTTAAAATATCGGTAGCATTTGTTTAGTAGCAGCTAGCGGGATGAGATCTACCTGGCTGGCATGGCCTGCTGGTAAGCATTTAGACTACTGCACGGAGAGTTGGGGTTCGATGCCCGTTGGTTAGAACTTTTTTATATTTTTACACCCACATATTATTTTTGAGGGTTGTTCAATGGGAAATAAAAATTAGGTGATTTTGTTTTATCTTGGAAATTTGTTAATGTTTCACGCTAATACGTTTCGAAAACGATTCGCATTTTGAATGTTCAATTTAAATAACTAGGGAAAGGCCAAAGTCGTTGTTAAACGAGTGAGTGAGCCAAGTGTTGAGTAATAATAATAATAATAATATATTTATTGGTCCTTAATTGATCATTACAATGATATTGGACAGGTCAACAATAACACACAAAGAGTAAGCAATACAATACAATACAATAAAAACAAGTCAACAAAGATTTAAGATGTCAGGTATTCATTGACAGAATAAAACGGATTGTTAGTTAAAAACCTCTTCAGTTCAGTCTTAACAGGATTATAAATTTAAACCACCCGAAGGAACTTATTGTTGGGAATTTACAATCTTGCGGGGTGAAGGACGGGGGAGGGAAAGGCGTGAACATATTTATCCCCACTTCGATTTTTCGGCATAAAAATATGGCACTAGCCGCCAGCCGCGAGAGGGGTAATGCACAGATAGACAGCTCGACATGATTTAATGCCCGACTGGCTACAATGTTCTGCCAAGGTCAACCCCATTGCCACAAACCTGCATTGATGCAAAGATGGATATTCTAGCAATGTTTTATCCTCATCCTAATGTTATTATCTTCTTTTTATAGTTGTAAATTGTAATGAATAACATACCAATTTAATATCGTTTTTAATTTGATATTGAACACGGTAATTGGTAAGTTATCCAAATTTGTGTCTCTCCAGAAACAACGAAATGCATAATTAATTTGGGCTGTCTTGAGCTCGTGGATGAAAAAGCTCCAAATGAATGACGTAGGAATTTGATAGTAAATTTCCGGTTAGATAACTAAATGAAACTAAAATGCAATTGTTATTTATATATATATAGAATATATATATATATATATATATATATAAAAAAACGCATTTGGTATTGTGCAATAAGTAGGGCTGCTCAGCCTAATATAATAATATCATTTTTCTGCGAATTACAGCACGGCAGGTCACAAAGCAGTGTAGGCCTATCTAACGGGACAAGAGTTCGATTCACACACTAAAGCTAGATGTCCGAGAAAGGTAGTAGTGTAGTGTAGAAGATTAATAAATCAACCACGTATTGTACCGAATAATACACTTTCATCAACAGGGGCGCATCTCGATAATAAATTATGAATCGGAGTATTTTTGCTAGAAGTAATTATGCAGGACAGATTGTACAAAATTATATTTGTCACAAGTTGCCCGCAATAAATTCCAAAACTGACATTGGTAAGTACAGAAGCTTCCCGACGAGCGCCGACGAGGTACCATTGTACCAACCACATTGCGCGAATGGCAGGTCAAAGCTAGGAGTCAAATGTTAAAACTTATGACATTATTAGACGAGTGAGCGCAGCGAACGTAGTCTACAACGCTACTCGATCGGTCCTTGGTCGTGATTAATTCTGTTTGTTAAAATAATGTTAAATGTTAAATGTCTGTCTGTCTGTCTGTCTGTCTGTCCGGTCCCATACGGCCGAACGGCCAAATAGAATGAGCTGAAATTTTAAACATACATCCGTGACCAGGTAACTAAGAACTGCTAACAAAATGAGCACAATCTGTTGTGATTTAAACCTGCAAGAAATAAAAAACTGAAAAATACGTTGAAATGTATAGGAATTATTTTAACGACAATGGTTTTCATTTTGAAATAATATTTTTTGTTTGTTATTTACCTGTCTGTGAAACGCCGTGTCCAAGGTTAATCGAATGTTGGACGTCAAGGTACCCCCAAATTCCGCTCGTAGATTGAGTAAACCTTGCAAATTTTCACGTATTTTGTACTGGCTATGTTTTTCATAGTATTGTCACAGATAATGGACTACACTGCGTTATATGCATTTCAAAACATGTTAAATAATTTAAAAAATACAATCCAGAAATACCAAAATCTTTCCCGACCATTGAACCCACGTCTCCCACATTTCAGTTATAAGGGCGCTTTAGCCAACTCAACTAGGGAAACACCAAAGTCGTTGTTGGACGAGTGAGAGAGTCATGTGTTGAGTACGCGGGAACATTTGCATTTAAGTTTAATTATGATATTTGTATAAATAATAGGGTATTTAAGTTTAGGTCATAGTTTAGGCCATAATGCTCCACTGTAGCCTATGATAGGCTAGGGAGGCCTAAGGTAGAGGGAAGAAAAGGAATGTTACCGGGTACTCAACACATGGCTCATTTACTCGTCTAACTCTAACAACGACTTTGGCGTTTATTATGTTAATTTATAACACAGTCACGCCGTTAGATGTGGCACATACGATAAGAGCGCTGGTACAAGACGTTCGGCGTTCGAAATCTCAATGAAATAAGCAAGGGAACACTACGATTTGAGCCAAAAAAGTGCGTTACCACCATTTTATTAGGCCTAAAAAAAAGCTCGGGGAGGAGGGGGGCAAGTTCCCCCTCCAGATAATAGCCTATTCGACTTTGGTGTGTTGTGTGTTGAGTGTGTGTGAAATTGCAGTCTTGTTTATACGATAAACTAATACTTCACAAACGATAAAATATTTGTTGCAAAGTTATATTAAAAAACTTGTTACTAATACAAAAACCATATTTTACAATCACTGATCATGTCACGAAGCCATTTCCAAAGACAATCACCTAGTAATTCTTATTCTCTTGTTTTATAAAGCGACGTCATCGCCTTCTGGAGCCCACAAAACAATTACAGCTCCACTGTGAGTGGAATGTTTATGAAAGTGAGAAATCGCATATTCAGTCGGCCAATGATCAATCTTATCCATAAATATATCTGTATGAGCAGCAATCAAAATAAATTAGATACGTTTCACTCAGTGGTATAAAATAAGAAACATTGCTCGAACCGTCGGCTAGTGACGTGGCGTGATGTGGCGAAGTGGATGCGATCGGCGGTTTCAAGGTCACGCGTGTCCAACTGAACTATTTTGCTAATAGCTACTTGACTATTGATGTGAATTGCGTAAATAAATGTTATTTGCAGGACACATAGAGATGGGTATCAAAAGACTCGTCTTGAAGTCAGGAACAAGAATAAAGACGTTTTAACCGCGGAAAATGATTTAGGTGGTAGATAACGGGGTCCAAAGGCACGTGCTCACGGCATCAATGCTTTTGCTAAGATGTAATATACTGTTTTCATACGACCATTGAAATACATAAAATAACGTATTCGTTTTACAGTCTACTTTATCAGTAACAACTAACAACTGATTTTCAGTGGGCCAAGCCAATCCTTTGGCACCGACGCGTGAACATGCTCCAACAAAAGATCGGTGGTATTAGATACAGGAAAACGCGACCCGTGTGAGACGCCAGGATCAACAAGATGACATCTGATCAATTATGTGTGTTATCAAATAAAATAAGTTTTATCTACATCCAGCGAGAAACGTAGACCTAATAGTAATTCGTACATTACGTTACGTCTAATTATGGCAACAATTATCGAAATGTCTGTCCTGTAGATATGATAGACAGCCGAGTCCTATCAAACGATTTTACTTTTCTTGCTATTATCATGATAAAGAACGATACACTATACCTAAAAAAAAATTGAAAGTAGTAGTATAGAAATCGTCATAAAAATCAACAGAATGCGATATACATATTAAAATGTAGTGAAATTTATTTAATTTCTGATTCCGTCCGCGGTGGCACATACTATTGTGACGCTGGCGAATTACACTACAGGAGGAGGACGCGGATTCGAATCCCTCACAAGGCATTGTTTTTAAATTGTCCTTCACACTCATCTATCATTACTTATCATTTCGAATATCAAACTTGAGATAGGAAGGTCATTTTACAACAATATTCATCAACATTAATTTCTGATAACAAATTTTATAGAATTCTTTCGGCAACGATTTGAAAAGCTGTAAGCAAACCTCGAATAGCAGATTGTGTTTATGTTATCTGATGACAAGCACATCCGGTGTCGAGATCCAGCCCAATTTACCTCCCCTACTTGCTTCGAGGCAGAGACGATCTTATTTCGCTAGGGAGCGCCACCAAATGGAGCCAAAATTGTGCTTCGTAAGGTGTTCGTACTTTTCGTCCTACGTCCACATTTTTCGAGCGATAAAAACAAGTTTTTTTTTTGCATATTTAAAACAGTAACGTGAATCTTAGCACGTTGGCCGATTTTGCAATTTCGCTCCTCTTTGGTCACACTAAGTCAGTAAACTTTGACCGGAAATGAACATTTTTCGACATTTTCTATGGACTTTGACAATTCGCAGGGAAAAATCTATGGCTTAAATGGGAAAAAGGCCAACGTGCTAAGATTAAAAATTTAGTTACCTTTCAGGGGGAAAAAACAGAATCAAAATATATTGATTTTCCTGCCCATAGTTCGAAAAGTACGAAAGTACTGCACATGACGCGCTCAACTTGGTGTTTGAATCGCACCCAAGCCTCTTAAAATTATCACATTGTTCTTCTTTAAGTATTTGGGCAGCTTGTTATATAATTTAGCGCCTGAGATATCAGGTCGCATACAAGATAGGTTTAGGTGATGCTCTCCAATTTTAAAATTGTCTCTGTTCCTAGTAAAATGGTCATGGCAATCACCGTTAGTCGTTGTAAGCTTGTCATTATTTAAAACATATAAAATTGCATTGTAAATGTACAGGCAGGGCAAAGTTAAAATTTCTAGGTCTTTAAATAACTCCCTGCAGTGGGCATAACTGCTAGCATGGGACATATACCGTACAGCCCTTTTTTGTAGTCTAAAAAGTCTAATGGTGTGGGGTGACAACCCCCAGCAGACAATCCCATACCCTGGAAAATCCCATTTCCTCCCATATAGTACCCAAAGGCTGGATCTAGTCCAGTATGGGGAATGATACCGGGTACTATACACATGGCTCACTCACTCGTTTAACAACAACTTTGGCGTTTCCCTAGTTATGTTACACAACACGCCATATGGTGGAGGTTCCGGGTCAGAGTTTAACATTTTGTATGTACCCCCACTAAAATGAATTAAAATTTTTGATTCTATGTGCAACCTACAATCAAGTAGGCCTATGAGCCGCATATTGCCAAATTATGTTGAATAATATAAAATTAGTAGAATAAAGGCATACAATCCCAAATACTACCCCAATATTGGCAAACAAAAACAAACATAGACACTCTCCAAAGTGATTTAAAAGAGTTTCTGACAATCACACCTTTAAAATAAATCCCTGACAGGCAAAATGGGGGGCTGTGCCCCCCAGAGCCCCCGGCGGTCTCACTTCAATACTTTCTTCAGCACAAGTGCATACCGTCACTATTCCGAATCCACTTTAACCACTACCTTTTGCCTATGATCAGATTCCAAAATCTATACTGGTCAGTATTTAAAATACAAGTAGCTTACCTTAGCCATAACCAGAACCCATCAACTAGTAATCCATTGAACAATCAATCAAGTATAGCCTATCAGGCGCATCGGAACGTTTTGAAAGTTGTTGAGGGCAAATCCATTAGTGGATTTGGTAGGGTGCGGCTGGGGTCTGGGGCGAAGCCTCAGCCGCCGGAGGCCCTTTCGCCGAAGGTGAAAAAAAATTCACTATACCTACTACAGTTATTTCATCATGTTCTAACTGCACTCGGACATCAACTACATCAACAACACATACACAACAATACATTTAAATCAACTATCTGCGATCTAAAAACTAAAAAAATGAACGTGAAGTGGCCCATTTTAATAAAAAATACAACCCCAATTTTTTATGCTATGACGAAGCATACAACAGACAAACATATTTGTTTTACCCTCTTCTTTTAAAAAAAAACTAACTGAAGGCTGTTTAGTACGTTTCATATTTAAAATTACGATATCAATTTAATCTTTAACACCATTAAACTCGAAACACTACACACACACACTTTACTTTACACATCACACTACACTACTAACACTCTAAGAGGAATAATCTTCCCACTTGCCACTTTGCTATAATCATAGTCGCTACACCACTCCAAAGATGACTGAACGCATTTTGATGCGACACGAGCGAACCAAAGCCCAACTTGTGTCTGCCAATAACTCTGGCAAATCATTCAAAGGGATGTTTGGATTAGACGTGGGTCTGAGTCACGTGTCCAATTTCACTGAAGTGAGTGACCAACACACAATACAAGACGGGTGGCTGGTTATAAAGATAGTCTGATAGACGGTTCAGTGTATGGGGTACGTCCACTGATCAGGGTACATCAGCCAAACTAACAATCCTGCTATTGTTGGGTTGTTTCTTCCTGGAAATGAATTGTTGACAGGATCATCAAACGTTGCTTTGCGTGCTTTAGAGTAGAAATCTTGATTTTTTGGGCATGCAGCCAAGGACCACATCCATATAATATCTGTTTTCAACTCTCCTAGGAAGCTTCGCAAACGCTTTTTCAGGCGCGTTGCTGGATGAGCGTATGTTTTTTAAACGAAAAAAGCGTAAAATTGCGATTTTCATGAGAAATTATTTTTCGATCGCGCTCAAATTTCCCACCAATATATTTATTTATAAAATTAAGGTTCTGTGAAAAAATCATTACAATCGGATAAAGCATGTAGGCCTAGGTGTTATAAGTCGAAGAATTTTTAAAAATTAAAAAAAAATCGTAAAATTGCGATTTTAATGAGAAATAATTTTTCGATTGCGCTCAAAAACGTGGCAGTTCTAAGTTCAGAGATTTCGAAGGCCTCCAGAAAATTTCATCGCAATTGGAGTATTGGTTTAGCCGGAATCGTGTTAACAAACAGACAAAAATACAAAAAAAACAACATTCCGGATTTTTTTCTACAGTATAGTGAAATGGAATCTTCGCTTCGCTCGCTACGCTCATCCAAAAATCTGCCCCCCTATGCCCCCATGGCATGAAAGTTAGGGAGGGCAATGCCATACTTCCCCCCCCCCTGTTCCGACGCCACTGTAGCCTATGTATGATCACTGATCAGATTTCAAAATCCATACTGGTCAGTATTAAAATACAAATAGCTTTCCTTAGCCTTAGCCTTAACCAGAACCCATCAACTAGTAATCCATTGAACTGTTTGCATTTGGGCAATAATTTGTGTTTACACTTCACTTATTCCAATTGAGACAGGTGTAATAAATCATGTTTCTTGTATTTGTTATAGATGAACCTGATTCTAAAGCTGATTTGATAGTTCTTGACAAAACAAGTGTACAGGCACCTCTAGAACAAACTTTCCAGCTGCACGTGTCAAATATCTTTGCTTCCATACCAAATAGTTTGGCATTGAGAATATTGACAGACCAAGACTTCAAGGACCATTTCAAACTTTCTCGCTCATCTGTTGAGGTTTGTTACTTTGTATGTGATATAGGCCTATATATATATATGCACACATTTTATTTTCGGGTAGTCCGTGTGGTTAAATTTTATTTATTCCAACGTTTTGGGTAGTTCTCCCTGCCCATCTTCAAGGACATTAAACATAAAACAATATAAAAAACAAACAAAACCTTACGTCATTCATGGTTTTATTTTATTTATTCCAACATTTCGGGTAGGTTATGAAGTAAGGTGTGCATATATGCACACATTTTATTTTCGGGTAGTCCGTGTGGTTTTATTTTATTTATTCCAACGTTTCGGGTAGTTCTCCCTGCCCATCTTCAAGGAAATTAAACCTAAAACAATATAAAAAACAAACAAAACCTTACTTCATTCATGGTTTTATTTTATTTATTCCAATGTTTCGGGTAGTTATGAAGTAAGGTTTTGTCTGTTTTTTATATTGTTTTATGTTTAATTTCCTTGAAGATGGGCAGGGAGAACTACCCGAAACGTTGGAATAAATAAAATAAAACCACACGGACTACCCGAAAATAAAATGTGTGCATATTCAATCCGTGAAAGTCTGCGATATAATATAGGTATATATATTATATTATATATACAGTTCTAGACGAACGTGGGACGGTCCGGACGGACCCACCCATCTTGTCTAGAAATTTGGAATCCAGCAGAATGACTAGAAGTCATACTGCAGCTATTGAAAAGTATGAGACTGAGCCGCCTGTGGTACCAAGACATGAAGACAGCGATAGGCCTGCTAGAATGGTCACAAGAAGTCACACTCACAATGCAACCAAGTGATTTGATTTTAGGTTCACTGCAATTGGATCTTTGTAATTTTCTATGTTTGCAAGGTAGTGTGTTTTTTGTTTCTATTTGTTTATTTTTATAATGCTGTTGTTGTTTTATTGAATTTTTTGTTTTACCCTTTCCTTTGAAAATGGAAACATAATTTTTCTGAAATGTTGGGATTAAAAGTTATTTTCTATAATACTGTGCGTGATTATTTACCGTAAAGATACTTTAAACATTAAGCTTAAGACAAAACATATATATATATATATGTTAGTACTTTAGACAGAAATTAAAAAAGTGACTACACCGGGGCCATATAATATATATATATATATATATTGTTTAACCTTGGCTTTATAGTAGGCGACTATGACGCTGTTATGTTAGTACTTTAGACAGAAATTAAAAAAGTATATATATATATATATATATATATATATATATGCAGACATTGTATTTTCGGGTAGTCCGTGTGGTTTTATTATTAGTTCCAACGTTTCGGGCAGTTCTCCCTGCCCATCTTCAAGGAAATTTAAAACATAAAACAATATCAAAACAAACAAAACCTTACTTCTTAACAAACACTGCAACTGGATACAAAGACAAAACCAAAAAGCTTAGAAAACATAGGTACTAATGACAACATATTATGAACATCCAGATATTTTAAAAACTGTGAAGACATCAACACACTCTATTACTTTTAGATGACCTCAGCGTACGAGTAGATATTTGGTCTCCCAGATAATTTAGCATAAACTATTCGCAAGATGCATGCCAAATACTCCGCAAAGCTCGTCCACCGAGAAAGAAAATCTCACGCCAAGAGATATTAGCTTTGAACTCTCTGAGAAATAATGAAGATACCATCGTTCTTCCAGCTGACAAGGCAACGCTTCTGTTGTGCTAAATACACGAGACTATCAATCCAAGCTGCAAACTCTACTAGACGACTCTGCATACCACTTAATAGGAGTGACCCTACAACATATCTTGAAAAGAAAACCAAGGCTAAGATTCTTGCCTCTGGTTTTGATCCCGAGGTAAAGCAATACCTAATACCTAGAGAGAAGTCTTCTCGTTGTCCCAAGATGTACGGACTTCCTAAAATACACAAAGCCGGTGCTCCTCTCAGGCCAATTGTTAGTTCTGTAGGTTCTCCAGTACAACTTCTTGCCAAGCACCTCGCTAAGTATCTTCAGCCATACGTAGAAGATGCCAACTCCTATGTACGAAATGCTGAACATTTCATTGAACTACTAAAAGGTCAACCAGCCAAGTCTGAACATTTGTTGGTGAGTTTTGATGTGGTCCCCACTTTTCACAAAAGTGCCTATTTTAGAGGTTATGGAAATTATTCGCTCAAAAATTAAACCTCCTGGGTACATTACTGATTTGGTAGAGCACTGTCTTTCAAACACGTATTTCAGATATGATGGCAACTTGTACAAACAGGTCCAGGGAGCACCTATGGGATCTCCATTGTCTCCAGCTATTGCGAACATATTCATGGATGATTTTGAGGTTAAAGCTCTGGAAAATGCTCGTTTAAAACCTAGTTTATGGTTGAGGTATATCGATGATACTATATGTGCCATATGGACACATGGGGTTGACGAACTTTTTGTCTTTCTTGTTTATCTTAATGAGGTTAAATTATCATTTTTAAATTCACAATAGTAATATAACGAGACAAATGTCTACCTTTTTTGGATGTTCTTTTAATCAAGAAGAGGACGAGACCTTCGGACATACCGTCTACCGTAAACAAACGCATACAGATCGATATTTAAACGCAGACTCACACCACCACCCAGCACAGCTTGCCACAGTAGTGAACACCCTTGCTATTAGATCAAAAAGACTGTCTGATGATGAGCACATTGCTGAAGAAATGATTGGGTTACGAAACACCTTACTCTCTAACGGATTTTCCCCCAACACAATTGCTCGAGCATTCCATAAAACATCGAGTAAACCTGTTGATCAAGATATTCCAAAAGATGAACCCCGATCAACTGCGTTTCTGCCTTACGTCCAAGGAACCACTGATAAAATAAGCCGTTTACTCAAAAAACAGAATATAAGAACTGTTTTTAGCACGGATCGGAAGATTTCATCTATGTTACGTAACGCTAAAGACACCATTCCTAACGAGTCCCATGGTATATATGAAATTCCGTGTGGAAGCTGCGAAAAGACTTACGTAGGAAGAACTAGCCGTAAAATATCTGTCCGCATCGACGAACATAGAGTTGCAGTTAGACGTATGGAAACCACCTCAGCTCTTTTCCAACATGCTTTCGACAAGGAGCACTGGATTAACTTTGATGAAGCTAAAACCTTAGCCAAAGTGGAACATGAAGTGCCCCGAATCGTAAGAGAGGCGGTGGAGATGGAGAAACGGAAACACAACATGAACACACGGGACGATGCTAAAAGACTTCCAGCCACATGGAAAATTGTTTTGCAAGGCTGTCATATTCAACCAAAAGCTCTCCCTGTGGACATGTTTTTAGGCCGTCCACCTCCGACAACAAGAGTTGACAAGAGGAAGAAAACTCAACAAGAACCCCTTGAGCCATCTACTCGTACGCTGAGGTCATCTAAAAAGTAATAGAGTGTGTTGATGTCTTCACAGTTTTTAAAATATCTGGATGTTCATAATATGTTGTCATTAGTACCTATGTTTTCTAAGCTTTTGGTTTTGTCTTTGTATCCAGTTGCAGTGTTTGTTAAGAAGTAAGGTTTTGTTTGTTTTGATATTGTTTAATGTTTTAAATTTCCTTGAAGATGGGCAGGGAGAACTGCCCGAAACGTTGGAACTATTAATAAACCACACGGACTACCCGAAAATACAATGTCTGCATATTCATCCGTGAAAGTCTGCGATATAACATATATATATATATATATATATATATATATATTATATATATGTTCTGTTGTAGGCTTTTCGTGATTCATGGTTTATGTTAAGTTATACTTTACGGAAATAATCACGCTTTATTGGATGTTTAAAACAAATATTTAATTAAAACTTCAACGTTTCAGAAGACTAGGCTTCCATTTTCAAGAATTGGTATACCAACTCTTCTTGAAAATGGAAGCCTAGTCCTCTGAAACGCTGAAGCTTCAATTAAATATTTGTTTTAAACATCCAATAAAGCGTGATTATTTCCGTAAAGTATAACTTAACATATATACATATATATATATTTGTTTTTACGTAGATTTTCTCGGATATAATGTGACATAATGAAATTCTTTCGAGTTTCCGAGTTAAATAAGTTTTATTATTTATTAATTATTTTTTATGGTAATAAAACTTATTTAACTCGGAAACTCGAAAGAATTTCATTATGTCATATATATATATATATATATATATATATATATATATATATATATATATATATAATACCTGTTATTAGTAACCCTACAACGATTAAAATAGTGGTCAGTCTCAGTGTGACAGTGTGGCAAAACAAAAGTGTGTCAAGTGACTAGGCCTATTTAAAGAGAAAAATCAAATTTATGGAAAAACACCTTTTTGAAATTACTTTGTTACTTGACCAAAATTTTTAAAATCTTATCATTATCTCATTTGAATTGACTAACTTAGGCCTTACCAGTATTCTAATTTCTCTTTCCTTTGTCCTTTTTCATCCTTTTGGAATTTTAGTAGGTACCTAGTCTAGGCCTATTCGATAGATCCATGCTACCGTATAGACATATGAATTTCTTGATGATTTCCAATTTAAACTAGGGATGACTTTGGGTACCCGGAAAACGGTTTGGAACCGGTTCCATTACGATTCGATTCCCCTTTTTCGGAACCGGTTCTATTTTTTCGAATGCTGTCTGTACGATACTGCTGGAAGACAGGTCGTCACTTTTAACACACACGTTCTCATGAACGTGAACATGTCGACGGTCTCGGGCGCCAGAGATGCTCGTTTCTAATGTCCAGCTGTTGAAAACGCACTTTCAGAAGGAACTGATATTGCCGGAATGCATAAATATCTCCGTCAGTCACTTATCGGCCGATTACGATGAATAGTGGTGCGTGCGCAGCGTGTTGGTGACGTCACTCACTGGAGCTCCACACAGACAAAATTCGAGCGCTTTTTAATGACGAATCACTTACTGCCACCGCTGTCCGCTGACAAGTGAAAGCCTGAACGTCGTCGTCGTTAATTGAGCGGAATTTGAGACGAAAAACAATTAAACAAGTACGTACCCGACGACTCATTGTATTACCCGGGCTATTATCAACGGGCGGGTACCTGTTCACAGTCCTACACCCAATCATCCCAAAAAAAAACAAAGAATGAGGCAGCTAGGCGATGCTGCAGTCGGTAGTTGCCACCCTGCAGAGGTTGTGTCATACACGTATTTTCAAGGACACGCCATGCAGTTCAACTTCAAACGAATGGGAAGCCTCTTCAGTAAGTGTCACATAAATCTATGTTTATCTAAACAAAATTTAAATGTTTAGGAACCGGTTCCGAACCGGATCCGGCAAGGGTGGATCCGGTTCCGGATTTTTTGACCCGAAGTCATCCCTAATTTAAACCGCCAAATAAATTACCTATTAATTTTTTAGCACCCCTCATAAGCCCATTTCACTGGTTGTGGTTACTCATGAGTCATAATAGTGCCTGAATGAATGACTTAAAAATATTTAAAACGAGTCTAAAACTGTCTAGTCTAGAATGTAATGATATGGGGTTAAAGCCCACTGAAGCTGAATGTACATAACATGTAAAATTGTTTAATCCAGGATCTAGTTCGTTCCATTAAGAGCAACGGAGCCAGACGCAGCACTGGACGACCAATGATGCCTCCCGAAAAATCAATCCTCATATTCTTGTGGTTCTTGGGTACGCGCGAGACCTATACGAACATATCGGAGCGGTTCGACATTCCCAAGAGTGTTGTCTATGCCGCCTTCGCCCATACTTGCCAGAGAGTCTCCGCGCTGAAGGAGCTACACATTCAGTGGCCTACAGGTAGGCCTGCAGTTTGTTAGCGTGGATCAGTGGCATATCCAGGGGGGGTTATGGGGTTCACCCTCCCCCAATGCTTTAAAAAAAAAAAAAAAAAAAAACGGGTGTGATAAGAGTGTGGAAGGAAAGGAGAAGGGGGGAGTAAACAACATAATTATTTATTTACAAATTTTCATATTCTGTGACTACGGTTGGTACCGGTCCGTATTTCATTCATTAGTTTAACCATTCTAACATTCTCTTAAGCTATTGTCTGATTTTAAAATGTGTTTAGGCCTACAGGCGTTAAACGTCAAATATATCAAATACCGTACTTGAAATCCACATACCTTTTTAAACCAAGGGTCAAGACTCAACTTACTTGTATGTCCAATGTAAACTGTAGGCCTACATGTAAAAAATAGTCATGGAAATAAAACGTTCTATATCTATCTATATATCTATTATCTATTCGGATTTTAAAGCAAAGTGGCTGACATCTGGTGAGCGAAGCGCGAACCCGCCGGAGTAGCATTGCGTTGAGATATGGCCGCTTATAAGTATGTTTTCCTATGGCACTTGCAATGGATCACGACTGAAATAAACACTCAATAAAGACAAAACCACACCACCTATTTATGAAATTGAGTTTGTAAGTCTAGTGGAATATCTGTAGCCACATCGATTGATTGATTGATTGATTGATTGATTGTTTTATTAGCCTGTCGATAGGTACATAGTACAGATATAGGCATCGTCATGTCATGGCAATTCTAAGCTAAATATAGGCTGATACAATAATAAAATAATTAGATATACACATAAATAGATAGTGTTAAATCTAAGTAAATAGTACAGATATATACATTGTCGAGTAATACTAAAATAGATGCAGCCTAATACAATGGTAGATTATTTAAATAGATAGATATTGTTAGGCCTACGAAATTTTACATATTTACAAGAACCAGTGGAGGAACACGATTTTTGACTGGGTGTATGGGCAGTGGCGGCTTTTACGGTGTGTAAGGTGTGACAATTGCACACCTGATCAATCAGGAATTTTATTAAAATTAAATCTGGTCAAGAGTTGTGCCAGGATCGTCTTGAAGCACTGCAGTCAATGAATGTGGAACAACGTCTCTGCCATACAGTTGATATTGACAAAGTTATCATTACTTTAAAACAATGGTAGAGGGCAATTGAAGTCTCAGTCTGTTACTTAACGTACCGGTAAATACATTGTGTAGTAATAGTATGTATCTAGTTATTAAATATAATTTTTTTATTTTGCTCTAGAAATGACCCGAATCAACATCAGGATAAAGTAAAGTGAGAACTTACCTTGTACATTAATAAAATTAGGCTTTTTTAGCTGCATATTTTACCGTTATTTAGAATACAACTTCACCTTAGAACTCGTTTTAGGCCATTAAAATTAACAGACCCCCAAAAAAATCCACCTTCGGCGAATTTGCCACCGGCAGCTGGGGCTTCGCCCCAGACTCCAGCTATCCCACGCGAACTACCTTTTGGGAATTGCACACCTGATGTTGGAGTCAAAAGCCGCCACTGTGTATGGGTAAGATATTCCTGCAATGTATAGACCTAGAAGCTGTTTTTAACAAGGAAAGTTTTCAGGTTAAGCTTGAATGAGGTATCGGATGAGGAGGACAGCACTTTATCTGGGAGTTTGTTATAGAGGATGGATGACAGATAGTGAGGGCCTTTAGAAAATAGGGATAGATTGTGGGAGGGAAGATGAATAAGTTTGGAGGATCTAGTTAGGTGGCTATGTATCTGGGAGTTTTGTATAAAGAGGGAGGGGTTTTGGCAAACAAAGGTTGCGGCAGTCTGCATTAGCAGCCCAGTGAGCGTTTGAGCTCCTACCTTTTTAAAGAGGTGGCGACACGAGTGCCGTCGGGAGACTCGCGTCAATATTCGTATTGCTTTCTTTTGAAGGGTAAAAATTCTTTTGGCGTGTGGAGAAGCGCCCCAAAAGAGGATGCCATACGCTAGGTGGGAGTGGATACATCGTATACAGCCTAGATAGAAAAATGTTAATGAAAATAAGCGTGAAAGTTGAACCAAGTTGAACTTCGGCGACGATAACATTTGAAGTAACCCTGAGTAGGGTAGCTACTAGCTAGGATGTTTTGGTCGGTTTAATCGGGGGGAAAATATTGTAGGGTAGGCCTATGTTTATAAATTGTGTAAGATTATATTAAAACTATCTATGAATGAAATAAACTGGTAAGATTGTTAAAAACATGTGATGATGGAGCGTCAGCTTGTCATGAGGTAGTTCATTTCTAGGCCTAGAAGTGGGCGTGTGTGGCCTACACACAGCTCTCAATGTAGGATGTTTTCGTCAGTTAAATCGGGGGAAATATTGTAGGCGACGTTAAATAGTGTAAGATTATATATTAAAACTATATATGAATGAAATAAAATTGCAAGCTTGTTAAAAACATGCGATGATCAAGCATCAGCTTGTCATAAGGTCAGGCCCGTATTAACCATTAGGCTAACTAGGCTGTAGCCTAGGGGCGCAAGCTCTCAGAGGGCGCCCCTCTGAGAGCGCCCTCTGAGAGCACCCACTGAAAGCACCCTCTGAGAGCTCCGCGCAACAAAGTTGCCTTGTCTCCTCAATGTTATTGTAACACAGGCCTAAATAAATTTTAAAAAGTAGTTGGTATCCCTATGCCAACCTCTAAATTTGTCAGGGTAGTAAGCTATTAGAAGGACTATATCAATAGGATGCCAGCCGCTCTCAACTCAGGAAGAAAACTTTATGATGTTTGTTTTCTTTGAAACCGATGACTCAATAGGAATTTGGGTCTTCGACAAAGCATATTTTATATAGAATAAGTCACTCTCAATAAATTTATGACAGAAAATAACCTCACCATTGGCCCCCTGACTCCCTCCCACGATCAGCACACTGACCTGCAGCATTCATCCCTGCTTTCAAACCACCAAGCCTTGTTCACATGTTTTAAGTTTGAGTAAACATAATTCTTACAACAGTAAAAATGAATGTCGTTCAGGAGTACTTTTTAACTCAAAGTGTGAAGTAGTCTTAACTAAAATAACTAGTTGATTTTGGGGGGGAAAAAGGACATAGCTCAAGCTCAAGAGCCAAGTCAAGATATCACTCAGTTCGTATTTACACTTTCGGCCAAACAGTCGTGTCAGTTCTGTGCGCGGCAAACACATTTATTAAAATATTAAAATGGTTATTCGTAAACGGAGCGAGTGCTAAGTTCTTTTCTTTTTTTAACAAATTAATTTGTTCTCATATATTAATTGTATTATTGTGTTTAAACCTTTACAGTACCGTACTAATTAAAGTGATTAAGTGTTTATTATGATTTTATGTTTGAATATTATAATTCTTATTCGCAAACGGAGAGAGTGATAGCAGTGAAACAACATGGAACATATAAAAAAGTAGAAGTGGTGCTCAAAATAGAAAACTTCAAAACAAAAAGGAGGTGCGCAAAGCAATATTATAGAATCCATTCCTAAAACTAGCAGCTTCAGTTAATTTTTTACCCAAAACTCCTCCACAAATACAGTAAGTGTAGAAAATACAATTATTGCAAACAATATTAGTCGTCACCAATGCAGTAAGTTCAAAAATATTAGGCCTAAGCATTTTTATTTTTTGTGAAGAATGTGAGTGGGGGGGGGGGGGGGGATAGATTGGGTCATCACAAAAATACTGTTATATGAAGGTAGGTAGGTAGGGCCAATACAGGGGGCGCTTAAAATATTATAGCCTAGGGGCGCCAAGTGCTTTAATCCGGCCCTGCATAAGGTAGTTCATTTCTAGGCCTAAAAGTGGGCGCGCACACACACACACACACACACACACACACATCAATCATTTGTTTGATATTTTCGAGCCTGCTCGGCAACTTATTAAAAATAAACTAACGCTGGTCAATACTAATAATATAACGCCCATGGAGAAATAATTCTGATAACAATAATTTATAGCACAACATTTTTTCTCAGACAGATCTAGGCGTTCCGTAGGAGGGCCTAGGCCCTAGCTGCGAGTTTCCGAGTTTAGCACCACCAACGACGTACGTTAGCCTTTAGGTTACGGGAAACAGCTTTTTCCGAATACATGGGCGGTTAACGAAATGGCTGTAGGTCTAGTCTTTTAGAAATTACACGGATGCAAGTAAAATAATTTACCATAATTTTGCCCGGAACTATCTGGTTTTGTAGGAAATCAAATCGGGACCGATCGGAAAAAGTAGGACTAAATTGACTCTTCGGAAAAGGGAATTAAATATATTTCAATGGGTTGCAGGATGATTCTGAACATGAGAACAGGCTAACTAATGTCATAACATTAATTTACAACCCAATCACATATCACAACATTCACCAACGATTAATTATTGAGCATTCAAATCGTCAGTTTATACACTGCTGCTTAGGGAAGGACTACTTCTAATGCTACTCCGGCCGGCCATGATGCACGTTACGCCCAACGACAGTGCTGCCCCTGGATTTCACTTTAAACGTGTATATGAAAAGAAAAAAACTTCGGCAAAAAGGCCTCTTGCGGCTCGGGCATTTGCTCCAGACCCCTAGGCATACCTGTTTGACATGTTGACCCCCCATTGTACATTTCTAGATGTCACTGGTGTATATTGCGGTGGAGGAGAAGCGAATTTTACCAAAGTGTGCAATGCTGTCTTGAACCAAAAACTATGATCAGGGTTGAATTATGTTTGTTTTGTTGTGCATTGTTGTTTCTATTCCATTGGGCTTCAAATACTTGTGGGTTTTATTCAAAGTGGTGACGTAGCAAAGCCACATAGAATTTAAATTAAACTTGTCAACTTTTGATCAGTCCCTCATTAATTATCCATCTTGTACTCTTAATTGAGAGTATTTGGTAACAATTCTTTGAAAGCATGTGACGTCATAAACATTGTTGGCTGACATATTTCCGTACGCCAGGGATTGTCTTCCCAATACATAGCGGCCATATTCATGTACATGAAGCTATTGTTGAAGATGAACAAATGACATTAATGAATATACAGAATAGTGGGTACTACAACTAGGCCAGGCCTATGTATAGAATTTGAAATCATGATCTAGGGCTAGGTTTTGTCTGTAGTGTCTGAGTTGTGTAGTTTTTGTTTTGCAATGTTTTCCCAATATTTTCAGGAGACGCTGCACTGAAAGTAGTCGAAGCATTCGAAGCCGACCCCTCCTCCCACTTACCCAATGTGATTGCCTGCCTGGGTGCCACCCACATTCCGATCTCGGAGCCAAAGGACTCGAACTTCCTCAACCTCAGCGACTACAACTCTGTAATCCTTCAGGCGGCGTGCGATGCGAGCGGCGCATTCATCGACGTGTTTACTGGCTGGCCAGGGTCGGCTTCTCACACCAACGTCTGGCTGTTCAGTCCTCTGTATGGTGAGCTGCAAGCTAACCACGACTTTCTACCCGACGGCACACACCTACTAGCTGGTGACGCTTATCCTCTCTCCCAGGCAAGTATTCACATAATAATATGTTCACACATTTGTCAATTTCATTAATCCAGAAACATTCAAAAAGCACTCAGAAAGCAAGTATTTCACAAAGCCACTCAAATAATTATATTACATAAACATGAAACAAATTAATAGGCCTACATAATTGATGTATGGAAGTCTATGCCCTAGCTACTAGATTTTGCGTCGGGCTTTGTGTATGGCATGTTGTTGTTGTTGTAACTAATGCCACGGTCCTCTAGATACGTATGCTTAGCTGCAGGTATTGGGTATAGACCAAACATATCATAGTACGTCACAGCTATGGTTCAAGGTCAAACCACCATTTCAAAGCAAGCTCTTCATTTATTTTTTATAAAATTAATTTTTAACTTTTTTTAACCTTTTTTTTTAATACCAATAAAATCAAAAGAGCTACTTAGAAAAAGCATAAAAATTTGTCATGCAAATAGCCCATTAAATATTTAAATAACTGAGCTTATGAGGCTTATTTGGGTAAATCTTACCAACGCCATCAATATTGAACTTAGTTTCAACCTCTTTGGAATTTGCAGCGTTGTGATTGGTCGAGATCAGTTACCTGATTTCCGTTTTGTTTGGCGGTAGTAGCCATTGTGGTTGATTTCCGGAGTCCGAGTGTGAAGCTTTTGCTGTGCGGGTGTGTGAAAGGAGGTGGTCCGTAGTTATCGGGCAAGAACGTTTTAGGGATACAAATCCTGTGTTATATTTAGTTGGAGTGTGAAGTTGAAAAAGTGCATCATAGAGAAGTTATTATCAAGAAATCTACGTCAGCCGGTTGGTGATATCAAAGGAGGTAAATCAAAGTGAGGAAAAGTGAGTCATTGATAAGCTGTGAAACGGTGTACGAGATTACGCGATTTGAATGAGTTGGAAAAGCGGTTTATGAAAGTGTCCAGATAAAGAATAGATAAGAGTTCATTCCGATATTGATATATTACAGTTGGGGCGACATTGACTGGCAAAGGGTTTTTAAAAAGCAGAAATACCTTCTCAGGACAATGTTTTTTATAAAATGCAGAGATTCATGTAAGAAGATTTTTAAAGATAACAACATTTTAACCTTTCCCTGTGTTTATATTTTAGAACAATTGAAGACAATTAAAAGTAATTTTAAGGACATTGTTAGTGATTTTACTAATCACAAATACAATACCAGACGACGCTACCTTCCAACCCCTCAACACAACAGCGCTTTGTTTGAAAAGGGACCAAGATGTGCTGGTATTAAACTTTACAACAAATTACCAAGTTATATTAAGTCTATTGATAACAATAGAGCTTTTAATAGAGAAGTGAAACTCTTTCTACTTAAGCACTGTTTTTATTCAATTGAGGAGTATATGAAGTTTTAGTCGCTTTTATTGTTGTTTTTATTTGACTGTCCATAAACATTGATGTATCTTTTGTTTTAACCAATGTACTCTCTTTGTAACATGGAAACTAATAAATATGAATATGAATATGAATGTGAATTGAATTTCAGTTTTGGTAGTTAGGCGCAGATATGAGTGTATGATAAAGTCGCGAGCAAAGAAGAGTGGATACGTGAGAATCGTTGGAGCAATTTAGGGAAGTTTGATCTTCTATATTATGTGAAGTAATTATCGGGACGATTGGTCCTAGAGATATAATACTTATTGATTATCGAGGAACATTATTATCTAGCTAAAGGAATATAAAAGTCCCCTGTTTAGTGAAATCAAATCGGATTTGGCTTAGAAGGTATTTTCTTTGGCGTATTTCAAAGATGGCGACATTGTTCAAGTTGACTCGAGCGGCAAAGGAGCTGGGATTGTATTGTTGAATGAAAATCATCCTGCTCTGTGATTGGTCGATACTTTGAATGCTACTGATTGGCTGACTAATAAAGGTCAAAAATGAATGCAATTGGAAAATAAAGATGGCGGTGTTTACATCTTTGCTCCTGTCAAAGTGAAATATGACAGCTGAAGGACTATTTCAAATTATTACAAAGCCAAGAAGTTATTATCAAGAATACAGAAGCTAAAGGCAGACAAGGTAATAATTTTTGATTAATGAAAATTAATTACTCGCCTATATTTCGATTTCTACGAGTGACAGCGTGGGAAACGAACTTCCAGGCAAGTTATATGTCTGAACTTCGAGGAACAACGCGCGAGAGAACTTCTAGTCAAATAATACTTTTGGAACTTCAGTCTTCGGCAGGGAATCTTCACAACAATTGGAAATTCAAGACATCCATCATCAGCATCAGGAGATAACGGTTGAGGAGAGGAACAATCCAAGCGATGAGTATTTGCACCTCTTTCTAAACGCCGTATTGTTGGCACTTTTCCTTTCAACATCATCATTTAAGAATAATCTAATTGTCCATCTGACTAATATTACCAAAACGATGTATTCGTCAGCTAGAAATCAGTACTAAAGCTAGGTAGGAATTTTACGCTGTATTTCTCAAAGTGGGAGAACGCTGTTTGATTATCAATATAGCTCAATTTGTTTATTTTGTATTAGTTGATTTCTGGAACAGTTCATTATTAATTCTAGTTTTAATTGTAAGTTGCCTTTCAGTGGAGTGTTGACTTTGTTGGCTGTGGTGACTTCTCAATTTTGGTGGGATTGTGGTGAGTGTTTAGGGGAGTGTGTGGACTAATTGGGGACCCTAACTATTATTATCCGACTAAGTTCACACTTAGGTAGGAACGTTTGTTACTCAGATAGTGAGGGGTTTAGCCTTGGTTAGAATTTAAACTTTCAATATATTTAATTCATTGTGTGTTTAATTAATGTGATCATTTTAATTAGGCAGTCTAGCTCCAAGTAATTGTCAAGTTATTTGAATCTTTGGCTAGTTTATTCGTTCGTTTTTTTTTTTGGTATTTTGAGGGCGCGCCTAACGTGGTAGGCTTTCAAGAAAGTCTATTGGACAGTAGTGGGAGAACCTGTTTTAGTAATTTTGACTTCGATCATTTGTGTGTCGTGCTACTAGTCGTTTTGTTACAGTCTGCCATGCACAATTCAAAACCCTTGAAGACATAATGTGCAGTAGGCCCTTGATTTATTGGACTGTTCTGGTCTAACCCACTTATAAACCTCCTTCACTTTTTTTGGTATACTAACACATCTACTTTGTAATTATTGTAGTTGTAGGCCTACCTTTTGTTTTCTTCCATGATGGTTTCCCTGGTTCCTCAGTGTCACGATCATTTTCACATGTGATTAGTAGGCTACAAAATATTGCAACATGAGTCACTGAGACACTGACAGACAATCCGCGTGAATGCACAGCAAGCCACAAGCACTGTGAGGCGGCTTTACAGGGCTGTATGTCAGCAAGGGAGTTATTCAGGGCTGTATGTTCAGCAAGGGAGTTATTTGTCTTAGTTGTAGAATTAGAACATCTACGGAACATGCCAGGACTGTGGCTACAGCCTTCCACTGGCAAGGACCGAGAGGAGGCGGGACCGCGGGAGTTTATGAAATGTTGTGTTTTGAAAATAATAACTCTAGTAATCATTCACACAATTGTGGAAATACGGGAAAAGTGCTTCCCATATAGAGTTGATACGGAAAGCGGGAAATGACTGGGAAATACAGAAGAGTTGGCAACCCTAAGTCAAACTTTGTTTTTTCGTTCATTACTAGTAGTACCGGCAAAGATTAATCATGTTGGTACCGGTATGTTGTATAATTTTTTATTTTTTTAAAATTCAAAAAAACTTTGTGTTTTCTTTGGACGTACACATGCTCTCAATTAACCCTATTCTATGCAGGTGCTTTGCTAGTAAATCATGGACAATGTCGCCTATACTGGTTTGTTCCATTGTTATTTATTTTCCTTTAGTATCTTCTTATTTTCATAGGCCTAAGCCCACAATTGACATTATTCATGTCATCATGTGTTTTCTAGTTATCCAGTAGAGATAGGACTCCTGTTCACTCCGATCCATGCCATTTAGCATTTTGTCCTGTTCAACATTGATAAATATGTACATTCAAAAAGATGTTTCCTGTCCTGTTTGCCAGCTCCACACATCCAACTGACACTAGATTCAAAAATTCCAAATCCATGGAGGTGCTTTCCAAGCAAGTCATGTCCTGTTTGAAGCCGGAATTGAGCTGTTTCTATTTTTCTACTGTAGCACTTGCATTTACCAGTCGTCCTCATTTTAGTGTACTCTTCCCACAGTTTATTCTGCGGTCTGCCCCTTCTCTTGCCATTTCTTACGGACCTGTATATCCCTGCACCTGCATTTCCTTCCCCTGGGAATGCTGATCCATCTGTATTCAGAATTACAGATGTAGCCCAACAAGCTCACTCCACATTTTGTTCTTGCATTCTACTTCCATGCTCTCTACTTCCGAGTTGCAGACTGATTTAAATGTACATTCTTAGCTGATCTGTATGATATGTTCTGAACAAACTGCTTGGTTTTGCTTCCCCTTTTAGCAAGGATATCAGCTTTTCTCTTTTCCATTTATGCCGCGAGCGCACTGGAATCCGCTGTAGTGTTACGATATTATCAGCGTTCATCAACCGCAAAATTTTGATCTTGCAGTTTCATATTTCCACCTCAACTTCTTCTTTACTCACTTTAGCCTGAATAGATGCTCTCTAGTCCGTAAGTATTTACTGTAAGTGTAGGCTATTATTTATTGTTTTTTTCTTACTTAATTTTTTTTGTCAACCAATTATTTTTTTATATTTTCAGAATGTAATGGTTCCTTTCCAAAATACTGCCGCTTTATCACCTGCTGAAATCAACTTCAATGAGGCTCTTTACCATAAGAAAGCCATACTAAACCAAGCGTTTGCTCATCTGAAACATCGATTCCAACGTCTCAATTACCTGCATGTGCACATCGTTGAAAACATCAAGTTTATCACGTTAGCAGCGTGCGTGTGCCACAACATTGCCACACGCGAAGAAATCCAATGGGATGATTCGGAAGACGTAAGGGAAGATGAGGGCCTGCTAGTTCCGCACGGAGGTGATCAAGAGGAGGTTGCCGTCAGTGTAGAAGCTCTTGAAAAGAGGGCTAGTCTTTCCGAGCAAATGTACTCTTGCCTCGAAACACAATCCACTGAGTGATGATTGTAAGACTGAGCTCAAATTCATGGATATGATGTATTTGTTTGGCACTTGATAGGCTATGTACACTCTGTTAATTTAAATTTAAATCTGATAAAAAATTAAATAAACATGTACGGTATTATATGAACAATTTTTTGTGTTCTTTCTATGTTATTAAAGGTGGGTTGCTGTATGGCTAAAACCATAAGCTGTAGGGGCGACTATCCCCCCAAGAATCATCTCTGCTCTTCCCCCCCCCACCAAAAAAAACAATGTGTAATAGTAAGGTTCTTACTGTGGCAGTACAAACACAATGGCGCAAGTGTAATTCATAAATATTTTCTTTGAATATTTTTGTCAAGTTGATTTGTTCATTTACCGTACTTTATTTCTTTATGTTTTTATTATTTTTTATATTTAACAATTTTGGTTTGTCTTTGTCCACACCTATGTCTCCTGTGGACTTAGTGGCTTGAGTTTCTTTGACAATTAGGTGGTTTGATGCTGGGCACCAAAACTCGAGAATTATACAATATGATTTTATTAAATATTAGTTGCACTTCCCAAGATCACAATGTTGGGGGGACGGGGGAGCGATTAGATTTAAATGCCAACATAGAGATTTAGATTTGCCCCCCCAACCATTGTACTCGCCCCCCAGTCGCCCCCCCCCCCTTATGTAAGATCCTAGTGTCATCCCTGGTAAGCCGCTACATGAAGGAAATGGATTCTCATTGACAGGCTAGTGCCACTATTCTTTTATAGGTGGAAAATATGATCAGGGGCCAAATGGATGAATAAAAAAAGCGTCGATAGTAGGGATAAATAGATAAATTCATATTTATTGTTTACCCACTGTCACATACGGTAACTGATATTCAGTGGGGGACATTACATTTCAAGCAGACCAAGCCAACCCTGTAGGCGCCGACGCCATCGATGAGCGAACAATGACCAACTAGAGACTGGTAAGAAAAGAAAGTAAGAAACACTGATCAATCAAGCTGTCTCTCTGACCATAAGACCAGCTAGCCGCACATTGGTAAGTTCAGTACTTGGGTTATTCTAATCCTAACATTACCCGAACCCATACCAAGGATTCGAATCGTTTTCGTGTGCGTGTTTTTGTTAAATTAATGACATTAACATACTAAAACACTGTAAATTTATATTAAATGAAAAAGTTTTCATGGAAACTAACCTACAGTTCAAAGTTGTGAAATTGAACTTTTGGCTTTATTTTCCATGACCACAACTTTTCCACAACACTAGAACGTTTTAGTTTATTGATGTTCGATATATTCAATCTGTGGCTACGTTTGTCCTTCACTTTAATTCAATTTATTTCTCGTTTTGTGTTATGTTGGTAGCTAGACTTTTTACAAAAATACTTCCTAAGTTTACACCAAACAAAATTGCAACTTAGCCTACCTATCAGGCATGGTAGACAAAATTATTTGGTAGGCCTATTCATCAAAATACAGTAGATACCCGTACATCCAAGTTCCAAACCAAACTTAGTGTTCCACCTATGGATAGTCACTTGGGCTAACTCATTAAAAAAATAAAGAATAACTCTATTTTCTGTGCTTAATAAATACGCCAAAAATCATTAGTTTTTAAAATAAATTTATATTTGTGAGTATTTCTTATTATACTTTATGTTAATTACAATTAAGTTGCATACTAGAGTTGAGGAGCATTCCCTATTACGCCTTGTGTATGGATGGATTTTACAACCATGAAATTGTTGTTAATGATGAGTAGCTGTTCTAGTATTTTTAGTCATTGAATAAAGAAACCCACTTTTCATCTATGTTTATACAGCAATGCAGCTTAATTATTTTAAAAAATATTTAAACCTTAATATTATATTTATAGAAGACCAGATAATATATTCCAACCTCCTCCTTGTCTTCAAATCAACTAGCCTAGCCTGAGCCAACCAATAAAGGCGCCAACTAATTCCTTTTATTAGGCTATTCTTTTGTTTAAACTTTAAATCAAAGTTTTGGTGGTTTATATTTAAATTCATATTTCATATTAGTGGCGCAAGTACCGCCCAAGGGCCCCAAGTACACCATCGAAGTTCGATTCAAAGTGTTTTGCCATGTGCAAATTAAAAATTACAATGATAAGCATTGGAAATTTGTTTTTGAAATTTATAATTACAGATAACTATCTAAGTAGCACAATGAGACAAGAACGTTTGCAAGGTTTGATTTATTTTATTTATTTAACGTCTATCCTATTCAGTTTAAAAACTTTATTTACAAAGAAGGACTGTTCCATGAGTTGTAAACAAGGAAGCTCAATGGCTCAGAAAAGGTGTACACGATGTAGTCAACTGCGGTATGCAAAAAATAAAGCTAGACAAAATACATTTTTTGTGACTTTAAAAACCATTTGTTACGCTTTATTAAAAGTGAAAAGAACAAGGACCCCCAGTGGTGTCATGGGGGGTATATGCGAATATACCCAGAAATAAATAAATACCCCTTCAAATGTACTCTATGTACTGTGCGTAATCATTGAGTACAAATTTGAGTAAATCACATGTCAAGTCGAAAAATATAATATCATTTTGCAAACACAACATACATCACCAGTCACCACCGACAAAATTAATATTATTAAAAAAATGCCTAAAATATTCCGTGGCTGTGCACCCCGGACCCTTAAAAATAATATATTTATATCTGTAAAAAATGTTTACTTCTCCCAGGAAAGAGCGTTTACTCATAAATTATTTTTGAATGCCCCTGATTTGAAGTTATGCCACTGATAAGTGGTGAGACAACTCATGCTACGTTACCGGACAATCCGCACCCGCATCTGACAGAGTTTTTCGGAGGTTGTATTCAGCCGTGCGAAGGATTTAGTCTGATTAAGTCCTCTTTTTTAAACGCCCGAGACATTTGCTTCCCGATTATCTGAAATCCTAACAACCTAGTTATCCATTGAACACGGCATTCTGGTTAAAACCTTAATGTTGTAGGTAGACTAACTAGCGTCGCAGTGAGACCTTACGAAAAAGTATATATATCACGGAAGAAACGTACTCTTTCGGGGTATGCCCCAAGTTTTTTTTAATTAACTTTAATTCTCTGATTTCAAACGAAAGTACTTTATCCTTTAGAAGTGTTTTTATATTTAATTATGCAACGTTAAAGGTTTTAGGTGATATTTGAGTGAAAAAGGTTAGTACTGACCGCAATGTTACGTTTTTTTTAAAAGTTAGGGGAATTAAACATCCAAGAAGTACGAAGAAAAAAAATAATGTCAATTTTCTCAAGAATTTTCACAAACTCAGCTTAGAATGAATTATCAGAACATAAAGTTAACACTAGGCAATGTAATGTAGTGATCCAGCAGAGGACTTGCGTTTAACTACTATTAGTATCTGACAAGCATTTTCTTCTGCCCAGAAGATGCTGGTGAAAACTCTCCTTTGCAAACCGGCCCCGATTAAGTATATACCAGACATAGAAGTGGCTCAACAATTTGCTGTAAATATAGACAATCTTGCAGACTGAGATCTCAAAGTTTCTATCTGATGACCCTAATGCAAGCAACCCTTCTTAGATTCTTTACCAGCTACCTAGTCGATTAGTCTGCCTAAGTGTTGGTTATTGCATCGGCGTCGACTCTGGTTAACCTAATCTGTAGGTTACTCGCAGTCGCAGTGAGCACCCTTACGAAAAAGTATATAATATCACGGAAGAAACAGTATAATAATGTCAATTCTTCTCAAGACTTTCCGAACGGCAGCTTATGATGAATATCAGAATCATAAGTTAACACTAGGATTGTAATGTAGTGATCAGCATGAGTGCCGTTTAACTACTAGAGTACGGACAGCCTTCTTCTGCACCATGAGATGCTGGTGAAAACTCTCCTTGCAAACCGAGCCCCATCACAGTATAATACCGTAACGTAGAAGTGACTCAAAATTTGCTGAATAAAATATAATCTTGGCAGGACTGAGATCAATTTGCTATCTGATGACCCTAATAGCAAAGCAACCCTTCTTAGATTCTTTACCAGCTACCTAGTCAGTAGTCAGCTGCTAGTGAGCCCGTAAAGTGTTGTTGTGTATGATGCAGTTTCGGCCTCGGACAGCAGATTACCCTCGAAGCGTAAATTCAATTTGTCAGCCTTACTGGGGTGGTTACGACTATTCAGTAGTATTCAGTTCTCTAGATTTTCTAGGTAAACTTCTTCAAGCCAAAAGGGGTTATATTTTGTTTCTGTTGTATTCGCTGTTAAACACAATTTTAAAAATTCCGCCACAGAAACAACAGCCCGCCGCCATCTAGATTTACGATTACGTACATCCAGACGGCGGTGCAACAGCCATTTTTATGTGGCAGGTAGGCCTCGGTAGGTTAATTTTCTTTATTAGATGCGTAATTTTAACGCCTCTCCTGATTGTATTTACTAACAATGGGAGTTAAATTCGTAATATTTCAATTTGTATGAAAGCAGGCTTATGATCTTCGCAGGATTAAAATGCCGTGCGAGACCGCTTCTAGCTTGGCCTGTGCCTGCTGTGACCACCGGCACCGGCGTCTTCGAAGCTGCTTCCTCCTCCAAGACCCCTAGATGCCCCTAGGACTAAACCCAAAGCCCTAGGGGTCAACTGATCGTTTAATGGTAACATGCAATCAAATTTTTAATTAATATTACTATAGATAGAGACAATACGGATGAAGCGTCAGTCATGGCTAGGCCCTAGGCCTAGGCCTAGGCCTAGCCTAGCAGGCTTTGGCACTTCTTTGGTTGGGGCTTTGGATTATAAACCCAAAGCCTAGGCCTAGGGCCTAGGAGGGCCTACCCAGAATCAGATAAGCTATTATATTATTAGCCTACTAGGTCCTACGGTGTTGTAGGTAGGCGGAGGCCTAGGCCTAGCCTACAGGGCTTCCGCTTAGGTAGAGCCTAGTGGAACTTCTTCGGGTTTCCTAGGTATAAGGGTGCGTCAACTGAACATAATTAGTATTTTTTTTTAGTAGAAGTAGGCCCATTTAATTTTGCGTCCATCTGAGCAGTACATTTTAGAAGAAAAATTACTACGTACTGTGGGACCACTCAAAAGGCTAGAAAGGAAAGACCCATGCTGGCTAGATCCAGCCTTAAGGCCGATGCACAATTGCCCGGTAGGCCTAAGGATAATGTTACCGTTAACGAAAACGGGAAGAAAGTTGAATCACGTGTTAATTTACGACACGATGCACAATAAAGCTTCCCGTCCGTTACCGGTCGTTCTCGTAGGCCTATCCCGGCAACGACAATGGGAACATCACCAAGTTTTAACTGTTCGTAACGTTCCCGTTCCGTACGTTACCGGAAGGAACCAATCTGAATCAAGATGTGCACGCCCTTAAACTATTTTATCAGCTGATTGATGGTTTAGCTATAGGCCTATGCGAGTAAAATGCGAAATAAATTAAATACAAATAGTACGCGGAATAACAAAATAACAAAATATAACTAACAAATTAGGCACTTAGGCCTATTATTTGATTTGTTCCCGCCGGTTTGCTTCACTGGCTATCGTTAGAGGTACCTACGTGAAAATAGCGTTTTGTCAATAGATGCTACAAAGCGCTATATTTTCACTTAAAAGTTAAAACTAAGGTTTTCAAGTCCTATTTTATTTTATTTTCCATAGTACCGGTACCCTATCTATAATTTGTTTATAGCCTACACATCTTTATTCAGTTGATATTAATTCAACCTTGATGACCAAATTTCAAATTAAAAATCTAAAAAAGTTCATATAGGCCCCTAGGCCTACAAGGTTTTAAAACTAGGAAAACGCTAAAGTCCCGTCGCGTTGTTGAGCGAGCACCGGTACGTGCAACAACGACCCGAGTACGACATTCCTATAATGTTACATACCAATAAGTCTTTAAGGTCTTGACCGATTTAGCTGAAAATTTGTTAAATAGGAGAGAATGTTGTACTTATTGACCCTGCAAAATTTCATAAACGATAGGAACATTTTTAAATTTTTTTTTTTAATTTTTATAACCAACTACATGTATTGGATTTTGTTCAAAAACTATACAGCAACCTGCCTAGGTGGTATGTAATGTACATGTGTGAAAAATTTCAGGTCGATCAGAGAAACGGTGCGACCTGTATCGAAGCAGTAACAGAAAAAAACAAACAAACAAAAAAACAAAAACAGACATTCGAGCCATAAGAGTCAAGTGGAGACGCTCGCTACGCTCGCTCAATTATCCAAAAAATAGATGCTAAAAAACGCTTTAAAATGACACTTGAAAACGCTGAGTGGGTAGACTCTAAATACAATTTTTTTTTAAAATTTATATTAGGGCTGTGCAAATTGGTAAAAATGCCTCCTCCGGGTACCCGTCGATCTTACGGGCGGGTACCCGGGTACCCGAAATTACGAAATTTTAAGATTTTTTTTACGATTTACCAAAAAAAAAAAAAAAGTGAATTCAGTGATTTATCTACTTCATATTGACAGGTCATCACTTTAACACGCACGTTCTCATAAACGTGAACATGTCGACGGTCTCGGGCGCCAGGAGAAGGGTCGTTTCTAATGTCCAGCTGTTGAAAATGCACATTCATTAGAAACTGATGTTGCCGGAATGCATAAATATCTCCGCCAATCGGCGATTACGATGAATAGTGGTGCGCGCGGAGCGTGTTGGTGACGTCACTCACTGGAGCTCGACGGACGAAATACGAGCGCGTATTTAAGAGAATCACATACTGCCGCCGCTGCGCGCGACGAGGCAAGCCTGACCGGCGGCCGCCGTTAATTTTTAGCCCGGAATTTGAGACGAAAAACGGTCAAACGAGTACCCGACGACTCATTTCATTACCCGGGCTATTATCAACGGGCGGGTACCCGGGTGCCCAGGTACCCGTTCACAGCCCTAATTTATATAGGCCTACACGCACCTCTAGCTATTGTGCATCGGGCCTTGTACCGGATCAGAAAAATTTGAAAAAAGTAGTTTTGATTTTCTAAAATAGCTAGGTTTCAAAGCCATTATTTATATTTTGACTTGATAGGCCTACTTAGTAGCATATTTTGGGAAATAGAAAAACGCGGTCGAATAGCCCTAAGCAATCAGATTTTTCACCTGGTTCAATTTGAAAAACTTAAATGTCTTAGGCAATAGCTAGGCCCTAACCTCTCCATATCTTATAAATAATAAACCATTCTTGGTTCTTAGCCTAGGCCTAAACTTATAGGTCCAGGGAGGTTAATGCAGAAGGTTTGGGTAAATCTTGATTTAGAGTCTGATTGTAGAGGCAGTTCTTTCAGTGAATTACAAAATAGTAGACTTATACCGGTACCTAAACCATTTTGGACTTAAAAGTGTACTTTTGCTACGTAAGATCAGTGGCGGCTCGTGGGGTTTAAAATAGGCAGGGCACAATATATTTGAATGGACTTGCGTTGGCTACAAGGGGTCTGGGGCGAAGGTCCAGCCGGCGGAGGCGAAAAATTTTGGCATATATTTAGCTCCAAGACAGCCTTTACAGCGATTTGAGCAAGGGAGAACTATACTCATAACACAAAAATATTTTCAATATTTTTTTAGGGAGCAACAAAGTTGAGCCCCTGGGCTAGAGCCTAGTTAGCCTAATAATGGTTAATATGGGCCTGGGCACAAATCAGTTATCATTTAAAACTGGTAATTTATCTATATTTTTCGACCTTGCTTAAAGTCGATCCGTTGAAACTTGCTCGTAGTAAAATTTGGCTGAAATTCATAATATATACTCTTAATAGTGTGCTTTTCAATAATACAACAAGCAAAATGGGGGTTACCAGCTTACTTTCGGAGATTTTTCAAAATAAAAATCAAGTAAATCCCTATCCTTTAACATTGCAAGCGAGCAAAACCCTACACTTTCCGACCAAAAAGGCACTACAGTACACGAACCGCAAGTGAAATATGACTTAATTATGTATCAATTTGCAGGTAATTAAACACTGAAAAAAAATAGTATTTGCAAAATACATGTTACCATACTGGATTTTGATATTTTTACGTCCAAAGTCAATATATAATTGTAACAACCAGGAGCAACAGTGAAGGCTTGGCAACGCTGTGTGACGCCACTTCGAAACCGTGCTCGATTGACCAATGATAGTGAACTCCGTTGTAAAGTAGTTAAGGGAGCGAAAATTTAAAAATTGGGTTTGGCTGCCTCTCCGTATTACAACACGTAGTTCGAATGTATTGACGTTAAAAAAAAGTCGTAAAAACTGTTTTACAAATAAAACTAAGATAACATATAAACAGAATAACGAGCAAGTTTATATGAAATTATTATTGAGGGCCTATCACAAATTCATTACAATTTTTAGTATTATTATTTTAATTGGGGCAATTATTCCCATATTGAAAGACTTCTGTTCTACTCATTTATTATGTATATCATGTAGGGCCGATGTAAGATATTTGCATAAATTTCATATTTAAAAAAAACTAAATATTGGGCGCAGTGCGCAGGCTGAAGCCGTTAAAAGCAAATACTCTGACTACACTATACACCCAAAACTAGCCCTATAGCCAAATGTTGAGGGAAGAATGTCTTTGTGTTCGAGTAATTTTAAATGAAAAGTTATAAAAATCGTAACCCGTTATCGATAAGAAGTAAACAATAATGATGGGATCAATAAAAAAAGGTAAAAAAGTTTTCACAGCCGGGACCCGAACCGGCGACCTTTCGCTTACAAAACGAGCGCGCTAACCGTTGGACCAACTGCGACCACAGTGCATAGGTGGTCCGTAGCGATCCGTCCGCTTCCTTCAACCCAGCAGATATGCACGCCGACTCAAAGCGAGCGTAAAAGTTTTGTGATGGCAATTAGGGCACTTTTAATACTTTTAAAGTCTACTGCCAATATTTCTTGATTGTAATTGACGTCTGTACACAGCATGTGTATTCAATTACTGTTTACTTTGGTATGAAACACTTTCGAGGTGGCAGTTCTCTCGACGTATCCACACTCGATTCGAATGAGAAGGCTGCCCGTGCCATGTTGCCAAGCCAAATACCAGGTTGGCCAAACTCTCAAGAAGAAGTTTCCAACTATTACATATCGTATATTTATTGTTTATAATTACATGAAAGCCAATTATATTGAATGTTTAATGTTTAACGAAACTAAGCATTATTTCGTCCATTGGCCCATTAGCCTAATTTAGTGATTAACGTGTTATTTTGATGGGACGTTTCAATTTCCGAGGTTGGCAAATACTTAACTAGTCAGTTAGCAACTGTACCAATAGAAGATGCAAATAAATAGGTTTTCCTAAAATGTAACAATTAAAAATAAATCAATACTTACTGTAGTAAAATAAACTACAATTGTAAGATTATCTGATATAAAAAATACTAACTAGGCTCTATTTTATAAGCTGTTACTGAATAATAATATTATACTCTTGAGTCCGCTGGTACACTCGCTGGAGCCACTTTAAAGTAAAAGAAGATAATAGCAGCACATGCAAATTTACCTGGTATTTTAATGCCTGTAAATAAGTTGTACTCTTCTTTCTTTGGACACGGCGAATTCCTCGATTACCCGCACAACGCAGCAGCGCGTAACGTGTTCTCCTTACAACAGCTCTGGGCCGACTAAAATCATGCCCATCCTGCCGGAGTTCCAACGCTTATTGCGAGGCAACGATTCGACTATTTCCGAATAAAACTGACTGCGCAGGCGCACCCTGGGCGCAACTTTGTCTAGCCCGTAGAAGGCTCACTCGAGTCAAGCGTTGTTCGCCGTTTCCTAACCGCGCGCGCGCCCACATTGAAAATACAAACTATTTGATTTTATGTAAATGTGTACCACGACGTCTTCAACTCGTATATGTGAGTGATTGTTGGCGGGAAGAGTAGGAGGGGCACATGCCCCAATGCCCTTATGGTAGAGCCGCCTCTGCGTAAGATATGTTTGTATCAGCCTTCCATCCACCCGCCCAGTGAGAAACGCAGATGCTTACAACAAGTGCAAGAGTGATAGATGGGGCGATATATTATCTCGTAAATTGCCAGAGCGGTTCATGGGCAAACAAGATGATTGTTCGATTTAGATAATATTTTCATTCTTGAAAGTAGGCCCTAAGCTGAAAGTTGTAGGAAGTAGGTAGGCCTACCAATGATTTTGGTAGGAAAAACGGTCAAATCGTCATAATTTGGTAAGGCGGGCTTATCAACCGATTCAGTTAAATAACCGATTTAGGGCCTACAAAGAAGGACAACAAACTAAATTAAATTGTTTGATGTGTGTTTCTTGTGGAGAGTGTGTGTTGGCCTAATTTTGATGTGCAAGTAGGTATCAAAGAATATAAAACTTAATTTGAATACTTCAATAATCAATATAGAATTTCTAATTCCATCATTCTCCTCCGCAATCTTGCTATTTTTATTTTAGGCCTATCTCTTTAATTTGCTCCATTAATTTTTTACCCCTAATTGATCACGAATATCCTCATTATGTATTTGGTCCCTCCTGGTCTTGCATACAATGCTTCTTAAAACTTGATATAAACACTTATATAGCTTTAACAACAGGCCATGTTGCAACCATCAGGAAGGTTTGTTTGAAACAACTAGAGCTTAGTTATGTTTGAATTGTTAGTTACTCTCTGGTTTTTGTTTTCAGGAGTTCGAGAAACTCTCGAGTCGTCAGTGAGAATCAAGAAACAAGAATATTCATTGCTGTTGCACTTTGCCGCTAACGTCACCGGTTTAGAAGAATTGTGTGGACCGGTAAGTTATTTGGCTATAGCATACCAGCACCATTGTTGTTTCCTTCTGTTGTAAAAGAGCAACGTACAATGTTAACATCAAACATAATATATTAGTTGTGAAAAAAAATTATACTTAGCTCTATTTATTATTATTTTTTATTTTCTAGATTTCTAAATAATTGAGCGAGCGTAGCGAGCGGCTCCACTTGACTCTTATGGCTCGAATGTCTGTTTTTTTTTCTGTTAGGGCCTACTGCTTCGGTACAGGTCGCACCGTTTCTCTGATCGACCTGAAATTTTGCACACATGTACACGCCTAGGCGGGTTGCTGTATAGTTTTTGAACAAAATCCGATCGTTGGTTATAAAAAATAAAAAATAAATAATTGAGCGAGCGAAGCGAGCGTCTCCACTTGACTCTTATGGCTCGAATGTCTGTTTTTTTTTTTTTTTTTTTTTTTTTTTTTTCTGTTCTGCTTCGATACAGGTCGCCCCGTTTTCTCTGATCGACCTGAAATTTTGCACACATGTACATACCACCTAGGTGCGGTTGCTGTATAGTTTTTGAACAAAATCCGATCGTTGGTTATAAAAAAAAAAAAAAAAAAAAAAAAAAATGTTCCGATCGTTATGAAATTTTGCATGGTCAATAAGTACAACATTCTCTCCTATTTTCCAAATTTTCAGCTAAATCGGTCAAGAACTTAAAGACTTATTGGTAATCATAATTCGAAAAATGATGTTAAAAAATGAAGGAGGCAGTGAAGATACAAAGACACACTTTAGAAGGCATGACGTGAATAAGTACAATGCAAAGATGTTGGAATAGTATATAGTGTACAATGTCAATATCCAGTTAGGCCTACACTGTGTGGTGGGACTTATGGGAATTTCGTACTCGGGTCATGTTGCACGTACCGGTGCTCGCTCAACAACGCGTCCAACTGAGCGTTTTCCTAGTAAAAATGTACTGTAGCCTACCTACTGATCGTTATGAAATTTTGCAGGGTCAGTTCGTACAACATTCTCTCCTATTTACAAATTTTCAGCTAAATCTGTCGAGACCTTAAGTAGTGTAGATAGAAATAACAAAAGTAACGTTACCATGGCAACGAAAAGTCGCACGCTATGCACTGCCACCTAGAAGTAATCAAAATACTATCGAGGAAGCAGTGTATTATTTGTTATCAAAGAGTTAAAATAGTTTTCCCAAAGAAATGATGTCAAGGTCCTCTAGATGGCGGTGGATTTTATCCATTCTTTCCTATTTTACAAATTTTCAGCTAAATCGGTCAAGACTTTAAAGACTTATCGGTATGTAACATTATGGGAATGTCGTACTCGGGTCGTGTTGCACGTACCAGTGCTCGCTCAACAACGCGACGGGACTTCAGCGTTTTCCTAGTAAATAATAATAGACCGGTACCGGTACATACTGACAGTGTCAGTTTAGAATACCTAGGAATGCGGAAAGAGAAGAGCATGCGTGCCAACCTTTAGTTTGTTTTGGGGTGTGCGAGTACCTACTCAAAATGTTGAGTTTTTCGAGTTTTTTTCTAACCTCCACATCGAGTTGAGTTTGGTTTTAGGCTAGAAGTTTTTAAGTCAAGTTAGTCAACTTGACTCAAGTCAGAAGTCAAGTCTGAAGAAAGTCAAGTCAACTCAAAATGTTGAGTTTTTCGAGTTTTTTTCTAACCTCCACATCGAGTTGAGTTTGGTTTTAGGCTAGAAGTTTTTAAGTCAAGTTTTACACGTATGGAAACCCATGAAAACAGAAGAGCACTATCATCACAGTAGCGCTAGGCCTATGTGGCCTACGTGTAGCTAGGCCTTCGCCTAGGCAGAGGCCTACAACAACCTAAGCCACCTAGGCTAGGCCTATTACGTGTGTACCATGGTGGTATATATCTTTTAGGTGATTTCACTTGCGTATCCAGCAATGCTATTTTTGTGGTCGCTTAATGCACGCAGTTCAGACGGAATCCGCCAGGATCGCGACGTGACAGGTGGTAGTCACGTGACGAGAGAGTCGATAAAGAAGTTTTTCCAAACTTCTTTATCGACTCTTATACCTCGAGAGATGGCGGTGTGCATACACTTTATTGAAGGCCGTGCATTCAGATCCGTAGGCGGAACATTCAAATTTCCGAATTCGAGCCATCTGATTGGTCCCCAAGGCCGCCATCTTGTAAGTTCTATGTCACGTGACTACCACCTGACACGTCGCGCATTCTGTCGGCGACCGCCTGCACTGCGTGCATTAAGCGACCACAAAATTCTGGCAGTGAAACCACCTAAAGATATATACCACCATGGTGTGTACCGTAGGGTTGCCAACAATCAGAACTTTATCCGGACAGTCAGGATTTCAACACATTTGTCTGAATGGAGGAATTAACCCGTTCCAGACGTCACTTTGTCCGAAATTTGTAAAAAATACTTATGTTCACTACATAATATTAATAGAATTTCAATTGATGTATGACCATCTCAAAGCATTACCTATTAAATATTATTCATCCTCTCAATTTTCGATGTAGGCTAGAATTACTCGCAATATATTTCAACTTGGTAATTTGTTCTCAATCTTTGCCATTCTGTTGCCATTAGCTGTAGGGCTGTGCAAATTAGTAAAAATGCCTCCCCGGGTAGCCTACCCGTCGATCTTCGGGTCGGGTACCCGGATACCAGAAATTACGAAAATTTAAGATTTTTTGAGTTTGAAAAAAAGTTTTTGTAAATTATGTAGAAAGAATGCCAATTGGCTGGAGTACACTGGTGTTAGATAGGATCCTATATGATTACTTAGGCCTATATGATATGTAGGTAATATAATATTAATTAGGTCTATATCACAAATTATTTATTCTCCCCCCCCCTCCCTTCGAAATTGATGGTGGCTGTTGAGTTTATTGAAAAATAGCAACACAAACATATACAAAACAGAAAAATACAAGATGTGATACGACACTTAGGTCTTGTTCACTCAAGAGAGAAAGGAAAATGGTAACTGATTGCAACTATCAAAAAACAAAACAAAACAAAAAACAAAAAGGTGGCTAAAAATATATAAACAAAGTCAGAGAATATGGACAAATTTACAAGGCGCTGTAGGTGGGTGTGGCTATGACAGGTAGGGGAGGAGTCTAGCGGATATTCAGGTTAGGTGGCAGTCTGGATTGGGTAATCCACTGATGTGCTAACTCCCATCTTCTGAGTTCCCCTTGCTTGTAGCTGGCAGGAAGTGATTTATTCACTCTGGTTGTGTAGCACTTGTTAAAGTCCAAGTTGTGGGATACTGTGTGACGAGCCACTGGTTTGTCCATTGTTCCGTTTTTTGTGTCTTTCCTGTGTCCATTTATGCGAGACCTGAGCGTGTTCTTGGTTAGGCCTACATACTCGGCAGGACACTGGTTGCATTTGAGCTGGTATACCAACTGTACCAACCAACTGGATCCTACCCTTGCCAAGATGGCAATGGCTGCTTGACCTGCCAAATACACCAACCCTCCACCACCTTCAGTGCTCAGGCCACAGGCAGGGCAATATAACACTTGCAAAACCAGCAATCTGGTATACCAGCTCAAATGCAACCAGTGTCCTGCCGAGTATGTAGGCCTAACCAAGAACACGCTCAGGTCTCGCATGAATGGACACAGGCAAGACACAAAAAACGGAACAATGGACAAACCAGTGGCTCGTCACGCAGTATCCCACAACTTGGACTTTGGACAATCAAAGTGGTTAAAGCACTTCCTGCCAGCTGCAAGCCAGGGGAACTCAGAAGATGGGAGTTAGCACATCAGTGGATTACCCAATCCAGACTGCCACCTAACCTGAATATCCGCTAGACTCCTCCCCTACCTGTCACAGCCACACCCACCTACAGCGCCTTGTAAATTTGTCCATATTCTCTGACTTTGTTTATATATTATTAGCCACCTTTTTGTTTTTTGTTTTGTTTTGTTTTTTGATTGTTGCTATCAGTTACCATTTTCCTTACTCTCTTGAGTGAACAAGACCTAAGTGTCGAAACGTCTCGTATTTTTCTGTTTTGTATATGTTTGTGTTGCTATTTTTCAATAAACTCAACAGCCACCATCACTTTTCGAAGGGAAGCTGTTGGATCCTATCTAACACCAGTGTAAAGTTTTTGTAAAGTTAGACAATATTTACTTTATATTGACAGGTCGTCACGGTTTTAACACACGTTCTCATGAACATGTTGACGGTCTCGGGCGCCAGAGATGCTCGTTTCTAATGTCCAGCTGTTGAAAACGCAGTTTCAGAGGGAACTGATATTGCCGGAATGCATAAATATCTTCGCCGGTCACTTATCGGTCGATTACGATGGATAGTGGTGCGTTCGCAGTGAGGGCCTTCCCCGTTCTCCGCGTAAAGTTCTGTTCTCGTCAGTCGTCAGTGTTCGTGACGTCATTCACTTGAGCTCGACACAGACGAAATTTGAGTGCTTATTAATGATGAATCACTGGTTCACTGGTATCACCGCGCTGGCGAGTGAAAGCCTGACCGGCGGCGGTGTTAATTGAGTGGAATTTGAGACAAAAAACAATCAAACGAGTACCCGACGACTCATTTCAATACCCGGGCTATTATCAACGGGCGGGTAGCCCTAATTAGCTGTTCTCTTTGTCCTCAACCGCGGCCCGTACAGCGTATGCAATCACCACGGGGGAGTTCCCGACTTTCCGTTCAGCTGACAGGCGCCAACACATTTTGTTTGGTCTCTACAGTCGCCAGTCGGCACGTACGGCGGTGAACTGTGTACTTGTGCTTGCGATGTTCATTGTTTACGATCTGTTTGCGCTTTGAATTTTGTACTAGTACTACAATATCCTTGACATCATTATTAAAAGTATTAAACAAATCCAATGCCTAAGATGTTCATAATTCATAACACTCGAATTTGTGTAAGTTGACCCTGTGTTCCATACTTCCATTAAAAAAAGTATATAATCTTGAGTTGAGTGAAATGGATGGTTATAGAAAAAAATGTGGTATGCCCCCCTCACCAATCTTATGAGGCTTTCTTGGGAATTCCATTCCTGTTAAGTTGGTAACTCTACAATAAAACAACAAAAGAGTCTAGGATGTGGGAACCGGAAATAGACCTATATGGCGTCGAAAACAAACATCCTTTATTGGTTTAATTGCGTCTATATCATTATGTTACTGATCAACCATCGTGAAGAAAGAATGCCGGTGAATATACCATTTATACACTTTTAAAATAAAATAGTTCATAGTTGGACATGTTTTATGTTTCTTCCTTCAATCTTCCATCCAGCTTTGATGCTACGCTTGAAGGTCAAACTCACAGAGCGAGGCGATTGGACGGAAACGAAAAGATCCTAGAGCGCACGTGTGGCGCGATCTGTCGGCCATCACTGGAACTCGTTCCATTCAAGGGGGCGGAATATTCAAATGTGCTGAAATAGCATTGGAAATGCCTAGACTGCAAATATTATAGTGAGAGTGTAAATTTGGAGGAATGTTTTGGATGAAAACATCACAGCAGTATTGTAATGGAGCCAGGAACTATAGATAACATTAATATAGGCCTACTGTCTAATATATTACCTATTTGTATATTGAAATTTACCAGCACAAAGGGCAGGAAGCGTGAAGGCCTATCAATGTAGGGCATGTTTGGCCCTCTTTAGCCTAATATAAGTAAAGTAATTTAGTTTTTACATATCTACAACAGAAAAGTCATTGTGTTCCAAATTGGGCCTACTAAATTAAAGATTTTAAAATTGAAATGAAGACGACTCGATATTCGAGTATCTAAGGAATACTCTACTCGAATTCAAAATATGCTACTTGCACACCCCTAAGTTTGTAAAACAACTTTTCATTGTAATGACTCTTGTTCAACATTACAAACATAGAAATTTGGGCAGGTCATCAAAATGTTTTGGTACAATGATAATTTTGGGGTACCGGTAATGATAATTACTAGGAAAACGCTTAAGTCCCGCCGCGTTGTTGGATGAGCGTATATGGTGCATTGAGCTGCCATGTGTTACGCGGATTTTCTGTTATTCTGTGAAAAAATCAGAACTTTGTTGAAATTTTTTTTAAATTAAATCAAATTAAATAAAAAATTAACTTTTTTTTTAAATAAATCGTAATTTAAAAAAAGGAAAAAATCGTAAAATTGCAATTTTCATAAGAAATAATTATTCGATTGCGCTCAAATTTAAAACGAACATATTAATTCATGAAATTAAGGTTCTGTGAAAAAATCATTACAATAGGATAAAGCATGTAGGTGTTATAAGTCGAAGAATTGTTTTAAAAAAGAAAAAAACCGTAAAATTTCGATTTTCATGAGAAATAATTTTTCGATTACGCTCAAATTTCACACGAATATCTTAATTGGATGAGCGTAGCGAGCGTAGCGAGCGAAGCGAAGATTCCATTTCACTACACTGGAGAAAAAAATCCGGAATGTTTTTTTTTTTTCTTTCTTTCTTTCTTTCTTTCTTTCTGTATTTTTGTCTGTTTGTTAACACGATTCCGGCTAAACCGATACTCCGATTGCGATGAAATTTTATGGAGACCTTCGAAATCTCTGAACTTAGAACTGCCACGTTTTTGAGCGCAATCGGAAAATTATTTCTCATGAAAATCGCCATTTTACGAATTTTTTCAATTTTTAAAATATTTCTTCGACTTATTTTAATGATTTTTTAACAAAACCTTTATTTTATAAATTAAGATATTCGTTTGAAATTTAAGCGCAATCGAAAAATTATTTCTCATGAAAATCGAAATTTTACATGTTTTTTCTTTTTTTAAACAAGTCTTTGACTTATAACACCTACATGCTTTATCCTATTGTAATGAATTTTTCACAGAACCTTAATTTTATGAATTCATATATTCTTGTAAAATTTGAGCGCAATCGAATAATTATTTCTTATGAAAATCGCAATTTTACGATTTTTTCCTTTTTTTAAATTACGATTCATAAAAAAAATTAAAAAATAAAGTTAATTTTTTATTTAATTTAATTTAATTTATAAAAATTATTCGACTTTGTAATAATTTTGACACAGAACAACAGAAAATCCTCATAACACATGGCAGCTCAATGCACCAATTACGCTCATCCAACAACGCGGCGGGACTTAAGCGTTTTCCTAGTTATTAAAATTAAGGTTCTGTGAAAAAATCATTACAATCAGATAAAGCATGTAGGTGTTATAAGTCGAAGAATTTTTTAAAAAATCGAAAAAAATCGTAAAATTGCGTTTTTTATAAGAAAAAAATTCCCGATTGCGCTCAAAAACGTGGCAGTTCTAAGTTCAGAGATTTTGAAGGCCTCCATAAAATTTCATCGCAATCGGAGTATCGGTTTAGCCGGAATCGTGTTAACAAACACACAATAATACAAACAGAAAAAAAAAAAAAAAACATTCCGTTTTTTTTCTCCAGTGTAGTGAAATGGAATCTTCGCTTCGCTCATCCAATCAATTATTTTTATTTTATTTTTGTGCAACCCTACTAGTCATTGTGTTGCACATTTCAGGAATAGGAGGAACCTGTACGATCACCAAGAAGGCTCTTCGAGAACCTTCCACATCGTATGTCGCATCTCATGTGAAGACTTCAGCAACGTCCCTCGCACATCGTCTTATTCAGCCGACTACGCTCTTATTGCACAATCATTGAAATGTTTGTAAGTCAGTTCATGGAACAGTTGATTTATTCCTAATCCCTCTATCCTCCCTTATAAGAGGTTTATCCTGCATGTTCGGTACGGTGCTCGACCACCTGCTTAACTATTTCATTTGTAAGCATAATTTTATAACGTCTGTTAACTTTCTTGTTTCTTGCGTCTCTTAAGTTGTCTCACACGGCTGTTGCCAGCGAGGGAAGTGATGATATCGTTAAGCTAGTGGTCATGAAGAAGCACCAGCATGTTTGCATGTTCCCAGCATGTTGACTAGCTCACACCACAGTTCACCATACAGTCAAGATTGTTTTTACACCGAATTTTGAGTGGTCCGGCTCACATTCCATAAGAACAATGCTAATTATAATTCCCTATTACGTCCACCGATTGTGTGTTGATCCGCATATGATGCCATTATTTTGTGGTCCCATGCTGTTTTTCACTGTTTTTACACGTTTTCGAGGCTCCATGACATTTTCAGCCAACCAACCACACTTCATCATCCAGTCTTTTCTGAACACTTACTACTTATCTCGCGCTGTAGCTGTAGGCCTATCTTATCTTTGAGCATTTTTCTACTTTTCAAGATAACATGGCCTAAACCACATTGTATCTGCTGGTTGATCCAAGTAAATTGGCCTACTAGAAAAAAACAACTGTGGATGTTAATGTGAATGTTAGGAATGCGCCCCGATTTAAAAATCAATATCAATAATGTAGTCTGATTGAAAAATCGCTAACTAAACTAAATCCTACTAAACAATAAACAGGCATTGGAAGTTTGATCCCCTTTGGCTTAATGGCGGCAAGTTCAATGTTTTCCAATGCTGGCCAGCTCGAGACTACTTGGACTGTGGAGTAAACTGTGGAGTGAACCCTAGTGTCCCCTGGTAGTGGGTGTGGTGTATGTCTGTATCGTCCATGATACTTAATCTCAGCTGCTCTTATTGAATCTCCTTGTCCCAAGTAAAACAACATGGGATATAAAAAGGATTGAGAATAGGACAAACAACAAGATTTAAACGTTGACCTAATGATCAATCTGGTTAGCAGTTGTAGGCCAACAGATTGTGGTAAGTTCCTGAATAGTAGGCCAATAATAACTATTGTATGATGTATCAAAATGTGCAGAATGAATTAGTACCTTCTTATGTGGCACAAAAAAAATAGTAAGAAATTGTCCAACCTATGGCCCTTTTTCACAGAGCACATCACAATTACTTGATGGTTTCATTTGCAAATCTAGTATCTGTGAAAGTTCAAGCATTTTTAAGAATTCAAATGCAAAACAATTTTTTATAGAGTTTTTGAGTTATTCATTAAAAGTTATTTCCAACTATCTCTGTCCTTATGTGTACCATACTTATTACTGCAGTACACAATGCACCCACACAGCTTGTAGATGAATCAACTTTATAATCAACTAGGCCCTACCAGACTAGAGGGCTGGTTGTTTCTCAATTGCTCGTCTTTGTTCCATGTTGTTTTCTTGGTGTCACCCACAGCCTTCTATTCTCCCGTTACTTATTGGATGGATCACAAAATCATGACAATAGATCATATAAAATCACAACTACTCAACACTTGAAGTTGTTCCAATTTGAAGTGAATTGCTTGATTGATTCATTGTTGATTGATTGTTAATTGTTAACCAGCATTCACTCTTAAGAACTGCCCAAGTGGGTAAAAGGGCTGACTCAGTGTCATACAATATTTTCATTTCATCGTTGGCACTAGTTGAGCCACTGAATGAGTGAATATATCAAAGTTTTTTTTTTGTAATCCGTCCATGAACTTGTGAGTTATGTGCGCAATACTTTGTGCCTGAAACTTATTTACATAAACAGCATCATGTGTGACTACATTGTACAGTAGGTATATCTTCAAAAGACTTTAGTTGAGGTCTACCAATGTATAACTTACCTTGAGATGTTTGTCCCATACGGAATATAATATTTTACATACCTAATATTACTGCGCTCAATCAAAAATAAATCATAGATCTAGGCTTATTGAGGAATTTACTCATAACTTGTTGCACTTTATTGACAACTAATTTCTAATAACGTAGTCCAACCAGAATTATTGTACTTTAGATTGGTTAAATTGCGGCAATGGAGTTTTAATTTATTTTTTAATTAATTTACTACACGCAGATCAATATAAGTCTAGTGTAGTGATGACATCGGGTACCCGGAAACCGGTTCCAAACAAGTTCCATAGCGATCCGGTTCCGACTTTTCAAACCGGTTCCATTTTTTCAAGTTTTTGGATGAGCGAAGCGAAGACTTCAAGTTCACTGACCCCTCAAAAAATTTAGCTCCAATGTTATTTTGTTTTTTGTTTGTTTTTCTGTCTGTTTGTTCGTGCTCTACCGGTCAAACGGCATATGCGATCTTGATGAAAATTTGAGGGGACCTTCGAAACCTCTGAACTTAAGACTTGCCACGTTTTTGGGTACAATCGAAGAAATATTTCACATGAATATTGTACTTTTACGATTTCTTTATATTTGTAATGCGATATTGTCGTGTTATTTGGATCGATTCTGACCAAATGGGTGGGGCTACAACGTTCATATTTCACATGGACATTAAGGTAATGGTGAAAGGTAATGGTGATGTATTGCCTTTTGAAAGAAAATGTTGAAAAAGTTAGCCAGAATCCATAGAATAAAGGTTTTAATATGAGTTTTTTGAGGTATATAATAACAACTAACCAGTAACAATAGAAACTTGACAACAATCACCTACAATGCGTTCAAAAAGTGCTTGCAAAAGCAAAAGTAAAGAGAACCCACGCAAACTAAAAACTTACAAAAAAGCTCATCTAATAACGCGACAAAAAAAGCGTTTGCGAATTGACCTCGTACTTTACAATAGTAAATTTCACGGACATGTTTTCCCGCAAAAATGGTAATTCAATGCGCTGTTTTTTTGTGCGGTCTATTTCCACGGAGCCCGTGATGACGTAGCCAGCTATCCATCCCTCCTCACTAGCTGATTATCAAGCACTCAAACGGCCTTGACGCGCAAGGCTGCTACAAAGACACTTGACTGTCGGCAGTCATACTTAACAAATCGTGGGCACCAAAGCCAGCTCACTCCCGGCCGTACAGTCGCTTTCGAAAAACACGCACGTATGGCTGATACATTGAACAAAAGCTGACCTTTAAGAACCGGTTCCGGCATGGAGGAAGCGGTTTGAACTTTTAGGACCCGATGTCATTTTAGTCTAGTGACTTTTGAATTGGGATTACTTTTTATCAAAATCTTGATTATGGTACTTTTTAATATTAATTTACATGTTGGTTGTTGACGATGCCGTCGATTAAACTCAATTTCAGAAAACTTTTAACAATTTTGTTTCACTAATAGAAATAGGCATGCTAAGCAAAAAGATGCCAGAACTTTAGGGATGTGCTGTTCCAGGTTTTGGTTTTGGTTCCGGTTCCGGATATGCATAGTTTGTTTAAAAATTAATACTTCATAAAAAATTTCTAAAACAGCAACCTACCCAATATCATCTTCCATCTCAGAAGCGCGATCACTTAAAATAAAGGTGTGCTCACTCATTTTATCGGAAAAATCAACAAATGCCGTGATCGCAAGCCTTATACGGAAGTCGGATTAATTTGTAAACACTAAACTCGTAGAGCGTCGATTAAAAATACGACTTCATGGTAGAAGTAGGGTTAAATCAGTCATAACGATTTGTAGTTAACGTCGTATTTCGATTGCTCTGCACCTGCAAAACAAGCATATTCTGCATACTAAGTAGTAACTAGGAAGCTTCGCAAACGCTTTTTCAGGCGCGGTGTTGGATGAGCGTAATTTTTTTTAAACATAAAAAAGCGTAAAATTACGATTTTCATGAGAAATATTTTTTTGATTATGCTCAAATTTCACACGAATATATTAATTCATAAAATTAAGGTTCTGTGAAAAAATCATTACAATCGGATAAAGCATCTCGGTGTTAATAAGTCGAAGAAATTTAAAAAAAAAATGAAAAATTGCGATTATCAAGAGAAATAATTTTCCGATTCCGCTCAAATTTCACACGAATATAATATATATCCATAAAATTAAGGTCCTGTATAAAAATAATTACTATCGGGAAAAGCATGTAGGTGTTATAAGTCGAAGAAATTTAAAAAATCGAAAGAAAACGTAAAACTGCGATTTTCATAAGAAATAATTTTTCGATTACGCTCAAATTTCACACGAACATATTAATTTATTTTGATTTGATTTGATTGATTGAATATTGCTTAACGTCTCATATTTATGCACTTTGGCTAATCGAGACGATGAGTGGTGATAGATGAGGATGAAGTATGAACAGAAGGGAGGAGGGGAAACCCGGTACCGGCATGTAGCCTACTCCTTTCGAAAAGTACCAAGGGGACCAACGGCTTAACGTCCTATCCGACCAGACGGTGTAACTTTGACAGTCACATATAGGTTCCTCCACTAACCCGGACTGCCGAGCAGACGTCGAGGAGAACGAAGCCGTTATACTAGCTTTTGAACCCTCCATCTGCTCTAACCAGCAGTATACGTGAGTTTCAGGGTAGAGCGGTCACCCACTCTACCCATGACCACGCCCGATTCTGCTTAACTTCGGTGATCGAGTGGGAACCGGTTAAACGAGCTCGGCTAAACCGCTGGCTATATATTAATTTATAAAATAAAGGTTCTGTATAAAAATCATAACAATCGGATAAAGCATGTACTAGGCGTTATAAGTCGAAGAATTTTTTTTTAAATGGAAAAAAAATCGTAAAATTGCGATTTTCATGAGAAATAATTTTTTGATTGCGCTCAAAAACGTGGCAGTTCTAAGTTCAGAGATTTCGAAGGCCTTTAGAAAATTTCATCGCAATTGGAGTATCGGTTTAGCCAGAATCGTGTTAACAAACACAAAAAAAAATCCGGAGTTTTTTTTCTCCAGAGTAGTGAAATGGAATTTTTGCTACGCTCGTTACGCTCATCCAAATTACCTCCAATAATACTGAAAGTGAGAAACTAAAGGCTCCTAGCCCAATTATATTTCAAAATAGTGTAACTTTAGTGTGGAGAGAAACATCAAACATCGCGTCAGTCTCAAGGTCGTGTGACGTATTTTATATCGATAGTCCAACACTGGTCGTCAAACTCGGAAAAAATGATCAACATGGCGGTGTCGACACAAGGAAAGCCTCTTAGAGCTATGCGCACGAGTGTGGAACTAGCGGTGTCGACACAAGGAAAGCCTCGTAGAGCTATGCGCACGAGTGTGAAACTAGCAGCGAGTGTAGCGGCGACGGCCGGCCGGAAATCTTGACATAGCGCTTTCTACTGGCGAGAAGTCGTGACTTTTGCGCTCTATTCAAACTACCTGGAACCGAACCGAAGCCGGTTCCAAATTGTCGCGCTTCAGTTTGGGCACTCAATAACCAAACCGAACCAAAATTTTGGGTATCCGCACACCCATACAGTACTTATTCCTTGTCGTGCTGTATGGTTTTATGCCAAATCTCCACGAAAGTGTTCAGTAAACCCCGTTTAATTCAAACTCGGTTAATTCAAAGTAGTGTTGGAAATCCATAAAGAAGCTTTGGTATAAGCCAAAAGGTTAATGTTTAATTCTATTGGTTAATTTTTTTATAATTCAAACTTTTGAATTTTGGGGTTCTTTGAGTTGTATTTTGTTTCAAGCATTGCGTTTTACAACTAATATATATATGATTAGTGTTGGGGAAGGAACTTTTAAAAAGAACGCGTTCTTTTTTTGTGAACTTTTCAGTGAACTTACTCTTTTTTTAAATTAATGAACTTGAACTTTTAAAAGTTCTTTCCGAGAACAAACTTTTCAGTTTTAGAAAGTTCATTTGAAAGTTCTTTCTGCGCGTCAAGCAGCTGTCGACTCGCCGCCGTCGACGCTTAAAAAACAATAACAAATCGTTGTTCCATCGTAGGCCTACGTTGACGCACGTTCAGCTGTTTTTGACAAGGTCACGCACGATTCACAAAGTTTAAACGATACATGCCAACTAATTCGGAAAAAAAATCTTGGAAGCCTAAAATGCTAAGTACGGTATCTGCCATAATTTTACAAGCTGGTCGACAAGAATGGAGTACAAATCATCAATACAATCAAAGACAGCTCAACACTTTCGTAAGACTCAAACTCGCGAGTAGTTTGGTACTAGAACACCCCTAATGTTTTTTCTCGTGTTTTACTTCATTTTACGCCAGACTTTAATAAAATAGTGTTTTTTTTTTTTACAAAAGAACTTTTAAAAGAACTTTGTACTTAGTTCATATTTTAGACAAACTTGAACTTTTCAAAATTTTAGGTTTTAAAAGAACTTGAACTTTTTAAAAGTTCATTTTTGAGTTGTGAACTGAACTTTTAAAAATTTAATTTTAAAAAAGAACTGCCCCAACACTATCTGATTTATTTATTATTTAATTTTAAAGTGTGGAGAAGGCCTACTGGCTTTTACTACTGGCTTGTCGCACGCCAAATCTCGTGCTACAAGGTTGAGCCTTAAAGGCGGGTTGCCGGCTAGCTGCAGTGGTGGGGGTGTGGGTAGATAGGTGACCGGATGGCTGATAGCGAGCTTAAAGGGCGCCACTTGGTTTTGTTCCCCTCCGGCGATGATGGAAGGTGGGGGGAAATAGGGAAAACCAAGAAACCTTGAAGAGGAATAGGGGGTAAAGAACGCGGGAACTCACTGTTACAATTTAACCAAAAACTTAATTATATATTGTTTGAAAAATAGGTACAAGGTAGTTACAGGTGTGGTCATAAAGAAGATCATAGTAATGCTCTAGATAGAGTATACAGAAGGTTTCAGAACAGTAATAATATTCCGGGGCCAATATTATGAATGGCAGGATACCGATTGCCCAAGGGCATGAGCCACAGCTCCGAACCAACGCACGATATCCCTACAGCGCCACCATGAACAAAAGAGGGCAGGACCTAGATGTCTGCAAACAAGACTAGTACATGAAAGCATTCAGTGAAGTCGGTGACTTAGGCTCGGCTGAATAGGGGTATACGGTACCTTAGTACGGGCGGTGCTACACATTGAAATCAGACTTTGTTCACCCTGGTTACAAGATTAAAGTAGGGCCATGTCCGGTTGCATAACCTGGCAATGGAACATGGATACCAGATAATAAGATGTCCCTAGGGTCTACCATAGGAGACAAAACTTTGTAAGAACATGAGCACACATTACAGTTAATAAATAGATAGCTTCCTTGTAAAGTAGGGCTTAGCTTGTTCAACTCATGTGCAGTTGCACGGCCTGAGTACTACACTAATAAGAGTAAACAGTGAATAATAATTACCACAATATTATAATGGAGCATAACATTACAAACACATGATAATATTTACTAAATAGTTGAGAATAATAAAGCGTACTTATATTAGTAGGGCCTCTCTGGTCAAAAATAAACCATGTGCTGTTGCACTGACTGGGTCCTTCACTAATATAAGAGAGTAGGCCTAAATAGTGGGTCATAAATTACAATGGTAGGCCGACAATTGGGCAACATATTACAAAGATGTAAGATTGATTAATAAATGGTTCAATCAATTATAAAGCCTGCTAAGATTAGTAGGGCCTCACTTGTCAAAGCATGTGCTATTGCACTGACTAGGTCCCTCACCAATATAATAAAGTAGATAGTGAATAATAAATAACACAATAGTATAAGGGGGTATCATATTACAAAGGTGTGAGATTAATTAATGAATGCTTATCAGTTATACAGCCTTCTAAGATTAGTAGGGCCTCACTTGTCAAAGCATGTGCTATTGCACTGACTAGGTCCCTCACTAATATAATAGAGTAGGCCTAGATACTGAGTCGTAGATCACAAGGGTACAATGGAGCATAATATTATAAAGGTGTGATATTAATAAATAAATGGTTACATCAATTATAAAGCCTTCTCAGATTAGTAGGGCCTCACTTGTCAAAGCAGGTGCTATTGCACTGACTAGGCTCCACACTATTGTTAGATTGCTCTGCCCACCTCTGGTGGGTTGGGTGCATTTACATATCCTAATAACATGACCTCACAACGGCGAGTATCTCGCCTTTGGAGAAAAGTAGGCCGTACAGACCAATTAAATAATTATCAGTGATACCTGGGAGTGGGGTGGTAGGTACGTTGATTACTTGCGTTCCTAGCCTGGCGCGTAATTGTTTCCTCCTGGTCCTGGGTGTGGCCTGGTCCGGTACGAGTGAATGACCTGGATTGGTCGAGTCCTTGACAACAAGTCCTAGGGTTCCAATGGTTCGTCCCGAGGGCTCCGAATTAGTGTTTGTGAAGAAGGTTCCGTCTAATGACGCTCGGGTTGAATGCTGGCTTAGCCTGGAATCGTATATTCCGGGCCCCACGTCGCCTGCAGTCTCCAAGTCTAGGCTCACAATCACTGTAGCATCCTACAGCGAGCTGTTCCCTCAGTAACAACCTCCCTGGTCGCCGTCCAGTCACACAGTTGTCTCGCGATCGGGTTTGCTTCCCTACCAGTCGCACAAGTCGGCTGTTATCTCTCTGACTCAGCTGGGTGAGTTGATGCATTAGTACCGCCCGGGTCAAGGTGGAATGCAACTATTTACGTAGAGTTAGGTTCAAGATAATTTGAACATAACAGGCTACTGGCTATTATGTAGATATAGTACCAAGTTGGAATATTTAGATGTCTTGTGACCTTGTCACAAGTAAAACCTTTAGTTACTCTACAAGATTGCTGTTTATGTCAATATCAGTTTTAAATCTCTCACATAACTCCAAGGTGGTGGTGATGTAATCCCTAACCGTGGTCAATTGCAAATCACAGTTTCGCTTTCAAACATTTTCTGATAACAATAATCCTAGATTTACTGACACCATGATTTGCAAGTGGCCCTGGTTTTATGTGTTGTTCTCTAAGGCAGCTCTCTTGAATATGTATCATGGATGACTGGCATACTTGCAATCAACCGTAGGTCTGTTCAATTTGGCTGCAACAATAAGCTCTTTCTAGGTACCGGTAGGGCCTTTTGTGTACAATATCCTTTGGTATAGAAGGCCCTATATTATGATAAGTTTATAGTGTTTTTCAGGTAAACTTGAAACAGGTTTCGTTTTTGGCAAACCCGATTTATTAGGTGTTGACAGGACAGGCACATTGAGTAGATAGATAGATAGATAATATTACACATGATACTGATGGTGATATGTATTGCTTGTACAATATACGGCTTATCAAGTCAATTCAAGTTGATACTACACAAATACTATTCTTTGATATCCTAATTAGTAAGTAATAGTATACTGGTATGCAGTTGTTGCATTGCAATAACGTTGCATGCAATTAGTAACTTCTCACTCAATGAATAATAATTTCAAAAGACAAACATCAAATCAAATATAGAGATATCAAACAAGAAAGGTGTATTTTTAAATGTGAAACATTGCTGACATGATGTATTAAAGTAATCATCATTGTCACTTCGAGTTAGTTAAAAAGTCAATTTACAAAATACACACATTCTATTATAGGTTCTTGCTTGCATTTGTGCCTGAAGAATGCTTGTTGGTCCTTTGGGCTTCACCCACTTTTCAATGCAGAAGGATCCGGGTTGAAATCCTGGTTCCAGCAAGTTTTTAAACTGTAAAAGGTGTCTTTGGAGCCACCAATAAAGCACTTAAGAAATCGTTCACAGTAATTCTAATTACTTCCACACTGAAAATCAGTTGCTTGCATCTGAGTGGGTTGGCTCTATGTACACATTTGTTTTTATTTATTTACTGACCGTGACTAAAGCATTGGTGTGATAATAGTTCACACACCAGCATCTGTTTGTGGTTATTTATTTCTCTGTTTTGCCAAAAACAAACCGATTTCAAGATTAAGATTTTAATTTGGAAAAGTGCACATTCTTTCAAAGCAATGTTGGCAGTTTTTGTAACTGAATAGGAGCCAAATATTATATCGATGGTGAAGAACCAATACCTCCTATCTGCCATTTTCTGCCAAAAGAGATGTTGGTGTCTATGGATATAGTAAATTATTTCGAATTTTTTGGTGCTAATAGCTCCTATCTAACAATGCTTAATCATCTCCAAAAGAGACATATAGTACTACCTTACATCAATATCTCCTATCTGCCACCGCCAACTAGTTACTTTTTTTAAATCAGTTTTAATGCTCTCCTGAACAATTTGCTTTTTGGCAGATAGAAGGTATTGGTTCTTCACCATCGATATGTTCATACATTGCTTACAGACAACACTGCTTTGAAGAATGTAGGCCTACTGTGCTATTTCATATGCAACAATTCAATAAATTCAATTATACATAAATAAACCATATTGTTGTAGCCATCAACCAAATTATGGAGAACCTTGTTTGCTTTATAACTTATGCACCTACTAGAAATGAACAGACCTATCGTTGTGGCCGACAGTTGTGAGAACTTATACATTGCGACCCAGAAGAACACATATACATTTAATTATTTAAGTGTCTAACTAAAAACTTACTTATACTTGCTCCAACGAAAGAATGCAGATGCTTGGAAGTGGAGAGGGTAGAATAAATGCGCGGTAAAAGGAATGTCGCCTTTGTGTGTGAAAGAGAATTAATATATTTTACCAACGCAAGCAGGAAAAATTATCTGTGCTAGATCACGAGTTTCTCCCATGTGCAAGATCCACGCTGAGCTAGCGAGAATAAAGTTTACTAAGTTGTTATGTTTGGGATAACAATTTTGAGCCACCTGCATTCTTTTGTTGGGACCACTATACCATAACATTACAATCTTTTTTCTTGCAGGCTATAGTTCTCACAAAACCACATAACATAATGTTGGCAGGGGTCTGCTGCTTTAAACTTGAGCGATTATTGAGCTCATTGGCAACCCTTAAACTCTTCTGTGCTTGCTTGACCGGGGGAGAGGGGGGGGGGGGGCAGAGACAGATATGAGGCTATAATTAGTTTCAACTTTGATAAGATCTAGGCTAAGAGATATCTCAGGAACTCTGCTCTCACAACAAACATACCTTGATAAAATTTGTGTTTTCTTTTGACCTCGGGTGTTTGTTCTAGGGATGCACACAATAATCAATAATGTTAGGCCATATTATAAAAAAATTAGAATTGCATATTTTCTGAAACAACTTGTCAAAAATGTGTCACATCATATTCCCTGTGAGTGTGATTATGCCATATCATTGCTATTCAATTTGGTGAATGATTATAATTTGATACTTTGCCACCAGGTCCAGACTAACATGTCTCCCACTGAAAATCAGTTATGAGACTGAGTGGGTAGACTCTTAAATATGATTTATTTTTATTTTTATAAATAATAAAATTTGGTGATCTTTTTGAGACATTGTCTTGATCACGCCATTGTTCAATATTATATCAATATTAATGCAGTCACGTTTTCAATTAGTTTTGATTTTTTTAAATTTAAGGCTATTGTACCACCTCTGGCCGATAATTTGAAAGTCGAAGAAACATGTCTGAAAAGTTTGCTGAATAAAAGAAGGCCTTTAAAATAACAGAAAAAAAAATTGTGATTCTTTTTTTGGCGCAACATAACCTCACTTTTGGAAATTATATTTAGATTTTTGGACAAAAGTGTAATATACAAGACTAAAGTCTATCCATCCTTGAGGTACAAAGTGACCATCGGCGGACGAGACCGGGATCGGTCGTCCCGTCTATTGTCTGCATTTTTCCAAATCCATCTTTTATGGCGTGATCGAACTTGGGAGCGAACATGGGTTTGTTTCTACCTGCCTTCGCCCATTTCAAATCTATTGTGATGAAAATAATTTATTCAGCAAAATTTTTTTTTATGATTGCAAATATTTCATAACGTGGTTCAAATGTGTAGCTTCAGTTATGAAATGTGTTTTTTTTTCCCTAGTGTCTACGATCAAAACTGACTGAAATACATAAATATTATTATAATATTATCAAAATATGTTATAGAAGCATTATCCGTAACTCAGTCAGTTTTTATCGTAGAATTTCGTCCAAAAAAATGAAATTCAAGACGCACGCTTAATATTTCAACAACGTTATTAGATATTTGCAATTAAACAAAAAAATCAATAAATAAATTAATACAGCAGGTATAACACCCTCAGTTTCTAGGATGGTCTATTTTACGACTACACGCGACAACCCTTAGCAGCTGCCTCATACCCATACCCGACGCGTCCGTCGATGGTCACTTTGTACTTCATGGATAGATAGACTTTAGTTCAAAATTAAATTTTGAGAATCGGTTTTCTGGATATAGTTACTAAACACCTTTAGCTATAACTTGACTATAACTAAAATAGTTTTCTGAAAATAACAGTTGGTGTACGAATTTTTTTGTCAAACGGTACAAAAATTCACAATTTTTTTTCTGTTATTTTAAAGGCCTTCTTTCATTCAGCAAACTTTTCAGACATGTTTCTTCCACTTTCAAATTATTGGCCAGAGGTAATACAATAGCCTTAATCGTTGTGCATCCCTATTGTGCCCCCCTCCCCTTTTTTGGTTTGTAAATTGCCATATCAGGCTTCCCCCACTGAAAATCAGTTTTGTTACTGAGTGGGTAAATCAGTTTTTATATCTGAATGGGATAGACACAAAATAAATAAATATAATATTAATTTCCAAAGAACTAAGAAGGGTACAGTTTATTTCGCAAGCACAGTAGTACTTGAGGGTTTTCAATACTTAATAAAACTAGGAGCAATGATAGCCACTTAACCCCAGGAGGAGACCTAGTGTATTTGTTCTCATAGCTGCATCGGCCTGCATAGTGGTGTTGGCTATTTAGACTCTTTTGCTGCTTTTGCTACACTTCAACAGAGTGTTATCCGCATTGCACCAACAGGGCTGATATGGAATCTCACTAGAGGTTGCCATTTTCTGAATATCTTAGTTGTGATTGAACCCCTTCGTAGGTTCAATCACAACTAAATGTTTAGGAAGTGGGCATCTTCGAGTTTCATCATCAGCCCTGTATCTGCATTGGGGAGAACACTCCGTTTGAGTGAAAACGTTTTTCGTGGGGGATGGTAGCTCTGAAGTGCAAAAAAGACTTAGGTAGTATAAAAAGCGCTTTTTTGGCGCATTTTTTGTGCTTTTTATCCATTTTTTGCTTGTTTTTCATGTAATTTGTATAATAATTGTATATTTTATTTAATATTGTTAATAAATTATATATTTTTCCAATGAAATTGTTATTATTTACTATTATTAATTATTATTATTAATAATTATTATATTATATTATTTATTTAGCCTTGAAAAAAATGGCTATGTCCATAAACTAGGTCAACTGCTAACCTTGCAAGGTTAGCAGCCGACCTAGTAAATGGCCTTGAAAAAAACAGCTAAGTCCATTAATTAGGTCAAGAGGAAAAGGAACTAGGTCAACTCCAAAATGTAACCTTGAAAAAAAAGACTAAGTCCATAAACTAGTTCATGAGATGAACTTGAGTTATGATCAAGGTTAATGCTGAAGTGAAGCAGTGGATTTAGATTCATGACAACTGCGACAATGGTGGAAGAGTCCGAAGCTTACAGTAATGTAAGTACTCCAGTGCAAGAAGTTCTTGCACTGAAGTACTACATCACTGTAAGTCGACTCTTCCACCATCGCAGTAGTCATGAATCCTGATCCACTCCTTCACTTCAGGATGTAACCTTGATCATAACCCAAGTTCATCCCATGAAGTAGTTTATGAAGCTCGGGTAGGAGTAACTAGAGTGGAAAGAGAGTAAATGGTATTAAAGTACAATAAAATGAACACAACAAGAGCATGGGTTTAACAAGTATATTGAACATTTTGTACATGAAATGACAGTGGAAAAAGAGGCTATGGCCTTGAAATTGCAACGTGATAAGGATTAGCACATAGTCACCCAACCAAGTTGTGGAGGTGATGTGTGGGCTAGGAGGTGATGTTGGAGGTGATGTGTGGGCTAGAATTCTAGCAGGGTTTGCCGAAACATGGTAGACGTGCACGTGGGAGCGAAGTTTGTTGGCGTGGTGCAGAGATATTCCCCAAGTTCAGAAGTTCTTCGCATAAAAGCACGTACAAGTCGTACTTCAAGCAGGTATCTGAAAAACACAACATGGCATAAAGCGATATGCAAAGCCAGGGAAGCAGCTCGAAGTATGTGTTGGCGGTCTTGTAGGTGGAATTTCAGCATCTACTAGTTAAATGAAGCAGGTATCAGCAATAGAAAATTGGCCTGTCTGGAACTCAAACCCAGATCATCTATCTTTGCAAACTTCGATAGTGTTGCTCGACCTATATAATATACTTGACCTGTAACAAATGTTACACGTGGGTCATTCCATACCATTTCACCAGATTTTGAAAAAAGTTGTTGCAGCACCATTTCAGAAAAAATTCAAATTTTACACACTTACTACTACATGTCTTAAAGGCACAAACCCAATTTTTAATAATTTTTTGGTCATGACCTCAAGGACTTACAGGCCCTTAAAGGTCGCGGCATGTTGTAAAAATGGCACTTTTAAGGAGTAGCGGTAATTGGAATAACTCGGAAAGTACAAGTCGTAGGAGGATGGAACATACACCAAATTAATCGTCACAAACTGAGCTTTCATTTGACATATATTTTTATAACCTTACTACTTAACATCTATGAGTACGATTAGTACAAAGTTTTGACGCAAATGTGCGATTTTTGCAACTTTCGCAGTAAGTTTTCTCATAGAAGGGTTGTGATCACAATGCCCTTTTTTTTTTACAGAATATTTGGGTACCATATTAAATGTGTGTAAGATAAAAGTTGTGTGTTTTTAAACCCTTTAGCTGTTACAAGCTTTCGAAAATGTCAAAATTTGAAAATTTACCGTTTTTGGGCCCTCGTAACTCCAGTGGGGGACCTTTTAAAAATCTGAAATTTTTGTCATGAAAAGTTATGAACCTGTTAAAGATGCAGTTAAAATTTGGAGAATGTGTTTTCCTTCGTTTGAACTTTGAAAGTTACATCCACATGAAGTTGCCCAAAAATTACCCTTGCCGCTATGTATTAGCAAGTACAGATTGGTGCATTGCTGCCATACATTAATTTCTAATTTGTTGATAATGAAAAAAATTAGTTAAAAGTTGTACATTTAATGTTTTACTGGCACAGCATAGGCGTTACATGAAAATATATCACCGTCATGGCTAGTTGAATATGGCAAATTACACAGCCAACGTCCCTTTTTTCACTGGACTGACTGAAGAATCACAAATATTGTTGCCAGTCTTAACCATTATCAACACAACAATTATTTATTTAGGTGTTGTCGCATGAAGGTCTTCATTCTTAAGTTCTTGACTGAGGTCTTTATTAATGTTGTGCACTCGACCAGTTGCCGTCGATAGCTTGAATGGAGAAAGAATCCATAACATGTTTTCATTAGTGACCCATGACTTATCCTCCTTTCAAAACTTGAAGACTGTGCTGGGAAGAAGTGTACAAAGTTGTCTCCTTCATTGATGTCTTTAGACTCGACAACTCCAAGCCACCAATTAGTCATAAATGCATGTCACATAATCATTTACTAAGTTGTTTGTTTGACTTGATTCTTACTATTTGAATTTCTTCGTAGTTACCGTATTTGATTTGGATGTTTGAAAATACTTGACATTATTGCAAGCATTAAGTGACCATTTAAAGCACGCCACTCCAGCGGTGTATACTTTTCAAAAACACCTACCCAGAAATTAAAAAATAGCTCTGAATGTTTCTAAACTTTTTGTTTTGTCGATGGGGCAGCAAGCCAGTATAAAAACTACAGTACCGGTATAAAATATTCTTTAACTGTAGCAATCATCAAGCTGATTTTGGCTTTGAAGCCCAGTGGCCCTTTTTTTAATGTCACATGGGAAATGACCATGTGAAGTCATAGGAGAAACTGTAAAAACGTCTAATTTCTAAAGCCAGCTTACAGAGAACAAAAGACAATAAAATTTTGACTCTAGAAGATATGTTTGAATTTTGCAATACAAATATTCATTAGATAACATTTATCTATGTAAGAACACCCATGGAGGTAGAAACATGTTTGAGTGATCAGTTTGAAAATGCTATAAGGGTACGTCTTACTAGAGAAAAACATTGCTCGATTCCGATTGATTGCAATAATGTCAAATGTTTCTTAACATCCGATTCAAATAACTACAAAGAAGATTGAATAGTGAAAATCAGGTCAAACAAGCAACTTAGTAAATGATTATGTGGTATGCATTTATGACTAAGTGGTGGCTTGGAGTTGTTGAGTCCAACAACATCAATGAAGGAGACAACTTTGTACACTTCTTCTCAGCACAGCTTTGAAGTTTTGAAAGGAGGATAAGTCTTGTGTCTCTAATAATGAAAACATGTTATGGATTCTTTCTCCGCTCGAGTGCACAACATTAATGAAGACCTCAGTCAAGAACTTAAGAAGTAGGCCTAGACCTTCATGCAACACACCTGAATAAATAATTGTTGTGTTTGATAATGGGTAAGACTGACAACAATTTGGATTCTTCAGTCAGTCCAGTGAAAAAAGGGACGTAGGCTGTGTAATTTACCTATATTCAACTAGCCACTGACGGGATATATTTTCATGTAACGCCTATGCTGTGCAAGTAAAACATTAAATCTACTACTATTAACTGATTTTTTCAGTATCAACAAAATAGAAATTAATGTATGGCAGCAATGCACCAATCTGTACTTGCTAATACATAGCGAGCAAGGGTAATTTTTGGGCAACTTCAGTGTGATGTAACTTCCAAACGAAGAAAAACACATACTCCAAATTTTAACTGCGTCTTTAACAGGTTCATAACTGTTCATGACAAAAATTTCAGATTTTTAAAAGGTCCCCCACTGGAGTTACGAGGGCCCAAAAACGGTAAATTTTCAAATTTTGACATTTTCGAAAGCTTGTAACAGCTAAAGGGTTTAAAAACACACAACTTTTATCTTACACACATTTAATATGGTACCCAAATATTCTGTAAAAAAAAAATGGGCATTGTGATCACAACCCTTCTATGAGAAAACTTACTGTCGGGGACTCAAACCCAGATCATCTGGCTATAAAACTACTCTTATTGTTGCTTTAGCTATTAAAATGAATTGTTAAAACTTGCTTTATTTATTTGTAATGTTTTACGAAAGTGGTTGTGTACGTCTGTTGTGTGTGTGTTGTGTACTGGAAAGTCAGCCTGTCTGGGACTCGAACCCAGACCACCTGGGTATGCAAACTACTCTAATAATGAATTGTTAAGAGTTTTATTTAATTGTTTATGTTTATCGAAGGTGGTTGTGTATGTCTGTAGTGTTGTGTGTGTGTGTGTAGAATGTCAGCCTGTCTGGGACTTGAACCCACATCATCTGGGTATGAAACTACTCTAATAATGAAGTGTTAAAGTTTAATAATTTGATTTCTGATTTGCATCGAAAGTGGTTGTGTACTTCTGTTGAGTGTGTGTTGTGTACTTGAAAGTCAGCCTGTCTTGAGACTCGAACCCAGACCATCTGACTGTTAAATAGTCTATTGTTGCTTCAATATTCAATTGTTAATATTTTTAAAGTGGTTGTATACGTCTGTTGGGAGTGTGTTGTGTACTTGAAAGTCCGCCGGTCTGGGACTCGAACCCAGATCATCTGGCTTTGAAACTACTCTAACAATGAAGTGTTAAAAGTTTATTGGATGAGTGTAGCGAGCGAAGCGAAGATTCCATTTCACTACACTGGAGAAAAAAATCCGGAATGTTTTTTTTTTTTTTTTGTATTTTTGTCTGTTCGTTAGCACGATTCCGGCTAAACCGACAGTCCAATTGCGATGAAATTTTCTGGAGGTCTTCGAAATCTCTGAACTTAGAATTGCACGATTCGAAAAATCGATCAAAAAATTATTTCTCGTGAAATCGCAATTTTACGATTTTTTCGATTTTTTTTTAAATTTCTTCGATTTATAACACCTACTATGCTTTTTTCCGTTTTTCATGATTTTTTCACAGCACCTTAATTTTATGAATTTATATATTCGAGTGGAATTTGAGCGCAATCGAATAATTATTTCTTATTAAAATCGCAATTTTACGCTTTTTTAAATTTTAAAAACATTCTTCGACTTATAACACCTACATGCTTAATTTTATTGTAATGATTTTTTCACAGAACCTTAATTTTATGAATTTTAATTATCTTGTAAAATTTGAGCGCAATCAAACAATTATTTCTCTTAATAATTGCAATTTTACAATTTTGCTATGGTGCTGGGATATTGCTAAGGCTTTTACAATTTTCATTTTTTTTTTTTTAAGTGAAAGGTGTTTAAGCTTAAAAAACAATACATCTAAACATTTACCAGACGGATTTTATAATTTTGTTTTGTTTGATAAATATGAATTTTTCCCTTTGCATTGTTTGAAAATGTATGTTTTTTGTGAAAAATCTATATTTCCCATATTTTAAATAAAAAACTATAAATCTCATCAAAAAAGTGTCCGGTGAATTTGTCATAATAAGACTTGTGAGCACATTTAAAAAATAAATTATCCTCTCATCTTAAAACCTGTAGAAGAAGTAGGAACAATTGTTAGCAAATGTGCTAGAATAAAAGTTTTGAGATAATAACATTTAAAGTTAATTTATGTTTTTTTTGTAGAACAACAGAAAATCCGCATAACACATGGCAACTCAATGCACCAATTACGCTCATCCAACAACGCGGCGGGACTTAAGCGTTTTCCTAGTATATTTAATTGTTAATGTACTATTGGGAAAAGTTGTTGTGTACGTCTGTTGTGTGTGTGATTGTGTACTTAAATGTCAGCCTGTCTTGGAACCCGAAATTATGAGATTTTAAGATTTTTTTACGATTGCAAAAAAAAAATGAATTAAGTCAATTATCTACTTTATATTGACAGGTCATCACTTTTATTAACACGCACGTTCTCATGAACGTGAACATGTCGACAGTCTCGGGCGCCAGAGATGCTCGTTTTTAATGTTTAGCTGTTGAAAACGCACATTCATTAGGAACTGATGTTACCGGAATGCATAAATATCTCCGCCAGTCACTTATCATCCAATTACGATGAATAGGGGTGTACGCGCAGCGTGTTCGTGACGTCACTCACTGGAGCTCGACAGACGAAATACGAGCGCGTATTAGTGACGAATCACTTACTGCCGCAGCTGCACGCTGACGAGTGCAAGACTGACTGGCGTCTGCGTTAAATGAGCGGAATTTGAGACGAAAAACGGTCAAACGAGTACCCGACGACTCATTTCATTACCCGGGCTATTATCAACGGGCGGGTACCCGTTCACAGCCCTACTCGAACCCAAGTCCCCTTGGTGCCGTATTCCTCGGACCTACGCCCTAACCGAATACGCCACCGCGGACGGCTACAGCAATTACTAACTGCTACAGCTTCTTCAGCTGGGGTTGAGAGGGCATTCTCATAATTCAATTTTGTCCACTCCCGTTTGCGTAACAGGCTTGGTGTAGTAAAGGCAGGTAAGCTGGTGTTTTTATACAAAGTACTGAATCACAATCAGTAATGCTAATCCTAATCACTAAATAAATACTAGTAAATAACAATTAGTACCTACCTAGGCTAGCTATGTTTACAACCCTTCCTAAAAACTTTTTATTTCATGTTTCTTACATAGTAGACCCGTACCTGGTAGTAAACAGACTAAAATAAAAAAAATCATGATTTTTTTATTTTTGTAAAAATCAAAAAAATCGGAAACCCTCATTTATTCTTGCTTGAGCTACTATAAAGAAATGTTTCGTTTTACGTGTGATGCGTGTATGTGTGTTGGGTACTTGAAAGTCAGCCTGTCTGGGACTCGGTCCCAGAAGGACAAAACGCGTCGTGGATTAAGTAACAACTTTAAATTAGCTGCAGTTGTATTAGCAGGTGAAAAGTTTTGTTGCCCCCAGCTTTCAGGCTGGGATTTATGTTCTCTTTGCATTCCCAACCTGTCGACCCTTCTCCATTCTAACTAGCCGTTAGGCATTAACCACACTTAGAAATATGCAAAACAATCTGAAAATTACTAAATCGAACTCGACCGGGGACTGAACCCAGGTCCCGCTTGGTTGCTCTGTGGTCTAGTGTTAAGACGTCCTCCAGGCAAGCAGAGGAACCGAGTTCAATCCCCGGTCGAGATGGATTTTGTAATTTTCGGATTGTGTTTCCTCCCACTAAAATCATGAAATAAGTGGGGTTGCCATTCAATGATAATTTTGTTATTCATTGGATGAGCAAAGCGAAAACTTCAATTTCACTGACCCCCCCAAAAATTTAGCTCTGGTGTTTTTTGTTTGTTTGTTGTTTTTTTTTTTTTTTTTTGTTTGTTTGTTTGTATTTTTGTCTGTTTGTTCACTCTCTACTGGGCAAACGGCATATCCGATCTTGATGAAAATTGAAGGGGACCTTTGAAATCTCTGAACTTAGAGCTGTATTGTTTTTGGGTACAATCGAAGAAATATTTCTCATGAATATCGTACTTTTACGATTTTTATTTTTATTTTTTGTGCGATATTTTCGTGCCATTTGGGCCAATTCTGACCAAACGGGTGAGGCTACAACGTTCATTGAGCGAGCGTAGCGAGCGTCTCCACTTGACTCTTATGGCTCGAATGTGTTTTTTTTTTTTTTTTTTTTTTCTGTTACTGCTTCGATACAGGTCGCACCGTTTCTCTGATCGACCTGAAATTTTGCACACATGTACATACCACCTAGGCGGGTTGCTGTATAGTTTTGTGGCAAAATCGTTCAAAAGTTAAAAAGTTACATTAAAGTTAATCGAAAGTTTTTTTTTCAAACTAAACGGCGACAAAATCTGAGGTAGCCAAATCATTTAGAATGTCCGTCTGTCACGAATATGTTATTTTATTTTGATCCGATAAGTAGTGTAGATGGAAATTACATTATAACAAAGTCCCGTTACCATGGCAACGGAAAGTCGCACAGCTTTTTTGGCTCATGATAGCGGTCAAACGGAGGCTCGGATCGAGTTGAAATTTTGACCATCCGCAAGTTTCGTTCCCGATTGAATGTCATTAGTTTTGTGGCAAAATCGTTCAAAAAGTTATAAAGTTACATTAAAGTTAATCTAAAGTTTTTTTTTAAACTAAACGGCGACAAAATCTGAGGTAGCCAAATCATTTAGAATGTCCGTCCGGTCACGAATATGTTAATTTTATTTTGATCCGATAAGTAGTGTAGATAGAAATTACATTTTAACAAAAGTAACGTTACCATGGCAACGAAAAGTCGCACAAGAATTCTGGTCACTATGTAATGCCACCTAGAAGAAATCAAGAGTAAAATAGTTTTCCCAAAGAAATGATGTCAAGGTCCTCTAGATGGCGGTGGATTTTATCCATTCTCTCCTATTTTACAAATTTTCAACTAAATCGGTCAAGACCTAAATTGGTATGTAACATTATGGGAATGTCGTACTCGGGTCGTGTTGCACGTACCGGTGCTCGCTCAACAACGCGTCCAACTGAGCGTTTTCCTAGTATTATACATGGACATTAAGGTTATGGTGATTGAGCGAGCGTCTCCACTTGACTCTTATGGCTCGAATGTCTGTTTTTTTTTTTTTTTCTGTTACTGCTTCGATACAGGTTGCACCGTTTCTCTGATCGACCTGAAATTTTGCACACATGTACATACCACCTAGGCGGGTTGCTGTATAGTTTTGTGGCAAAATCGTTCCAAAAGTTAAAAAGTTACATTAAAGTTAATCGAAAGTTTTTTTTTCAAACTAAACGGCGACAAAATCTGAGGTGGCCAAATCATTTAGAATGTCAGTCCGATCACGAATATGTTATTTTTATTTTGATCCGATAAGTAGTGTAGATGGAAATTACATTATAACAAAGTCCCGTTACCATGGCAACGGAAAGTCGCACAGCTTTTTTTGTCATGATAGCGGTCAAACGGAGGCTCGGATCGAGTTGAAATTTTGACCATCCGCAAGTTTTGTTCCCGATTGAATGCCATTAGTTTTGTGGCAAAATCGTTCAAAAAGTTATAAAGTTACATTAAAGTTAATCTAAAGTTTTTTTTTTAAACTAAACTGCGACAAAATCTGAGGTAGCCAAATCATTTAGAATGTCCGTCCGGTCACGAATATGTTATTTTTATTTTGATCCGATAAGTAGTGTAGATGGAAATTACATTATAACAAAGTCCCGTTACCATGGCAACGGAAAGTCGCACAGCTTTTTTGGCTCATGATAGCGGTCAAACGGAGGCTCGGATCGAGTTGAAATTTTGACCATCCGCAAGTTTCGTTCCCGATTGAATGCCATTAGTTTTGTGGCAAAATCGTTCAAAAAGTTATAAAGTTACATTAAAGTTAATCTAAAGTTTTTTTTTAAACTAAACGGCGACAAAATCTGAGGTAGCCAAATCATTTAGAATGTCCGTCCGGTCACGAATATGTTAATTTTATTTTGATCCGATAAGTAGTGTAGATAGAAATTACATTTTAACAAAAGTAACGTTACCATGGCAACGAAAAGTCGCACAAGAATTCTGGTCACTATGTACTGCCACCTAGAAGAAATCAAGAGTAAAATAGTTTTCCCAAAGAAATGATGTCAAGGTCCTCTAGATGGCGGTGGATTTTATCCATTCTCTCCTATTTTACAAATTTTCAGCTAAATCGGTCAAGACCTTAAAGACTTATTGGTAAGTAACATTATGGGAATGTCGTACTCGGGTCGTGTTGCACGTACCGGTGCTCGCTCAACAACGCGTCCAACTGAGCGTTTTCCTAGTGTAGTACCTTTTGAAAGAAAAAGTTGAAAAAGTTAGCCAGAATCCATAGAAATAAAGAATTTTAATATAATTTTTTTACGGTAAATAATAACAAATTGACAAGAAACAATAGAAACTTGACAACAATCACCTACAATGCGTAGGCAGCAAAACAAAGCACTTGCAAAAGTAAAGATATCCCACGCAAACTAAAAACTAAAAAAAAGCTCATCCATCAACGCGACTAAAAAAAGCGTTTGCGAAGCTTCCTAGTTAATCAAAATTTACTATTAAATATTAATCTATTGGCACACATTTGTTTTTTCAATCAACAATCAATAAATAAATTTGTGTAGTCTACTACTCACTCAAAGTCACAACTGATTTTCAGTAGGGGACATTTAATTTATAGCAGACCAAGCTAACCCTGTTGTTGCAGACACAATTGACGAGTGAACAATGACAAACTTGAAATCAGTATTTTAAATAGGGAACACTGGCCCAATGAGCTGGACATGATTCCACTCACGGACAGTGTCAGAATCAACAAGGCTTTGGAACAACCATAGAGTTAATCAAATTCTTTGTTGCTAGGATGGCTTCCAGAGTCATTGTTTACACATTCCTAAACCATGAAAGTTAACATTTATCTGCCTGTAGCAGGATTCGAACCCTGGACCTTCTGCATTGAAAGCAGGGACTAATCACAAGACCAAAGAACCATCATCAATCAAATAAATAAATAATAAACATTTTATAAGAAAATAATTAATCAACGATTTCTTTGATTTGGTACGACATAAGTACAAAATTTGGCCACTGATGTTGGATATTTGGAAGGGAGAAGAACATATTGATTAGTGATACTGATCGATAATTGGCGGCAACCCTAGAAACAAGCCTAGTTGAAGCGAAAACAGAGCTGGGATAGAAAATTTAGCACAAATTTTAAAGATATTTTAATTAATGTTAATTAATGATAATTTAATAACGCGATATTTGGATTCAGGAAATTGTATTTGAGTCTACCCACTCAGTTATTATAACTGATTTTTCAGTGTGGGACAGTAAATCAAAGCGACTAAGCCTACCTGTAGGCCCCGACGCAATCGACTGAATGGCACTGGCACACCACAATGTTTTAAACCCGGGGCTACTTTTCTTGGCATTACAAAATTGCAGGATGTTCACAAAGATTATAAAAATGTATAGATTGTTAGATTTTGCACTTGATGTCAGTATTTGTGCAGTTATGTTGTTGGATAATCTACTACACAAGCAATAGATGAGGATGAGGAACAATTACACAATTCCATGTATTATGTAGGTAAAACCCATGATCCAATGATATTCTTCCTTACCCAGGTCTGGCATTCCGGTGAACGCGTTTGCGTCCAGTCCGCGCATGATGTAATCCCGTTTATCTTCCCGAGCCGGCTACCGCTCGGGGCGTGATAAAATCCCACAATCGTAAACTAATATCCAAATAACTATTCATTGTCCGATATCTATTTTCTGTGAGTTTTAAAAGAGGTATCATTTTATCCCGAATTAAAGGTCAAAGGTGTTGAAGACGGTGTTATGATCCATGGACTTCTTAGCTGGTATAGCATATAGCATTTTTTTGGTGTTGATTACTTAGAATTTAATTTTAGATCGTGATCATTCTTGGCACATTGTAACATCTACTTGCAGTTCACCAATAATTACCTATAATTTATCATTAACTTGAACTTTAAAGCATTGGTTCTAGAGTATCACTAAAGGACATGGGGTTTTACCCAACGGTACCTACGGTACTAGGTATGACACTGCCGCATCTCCACCGCGAGTGTGACGTCAGCCCGTTCTCGTTTATGTGAATCAGATAGCGGCCGGCCGTATAACGCCACCCGTGTTCATTGCCCCGCTCTGTATTTCTCAAGTTATTTGATGATCGCGTCTGGGTTTTCAGTAGACGAACATTATTGTTCATTGATACTGTGCTAGTACTAGTGAGAAGTAACAGCTTACGACTTTTTTCCATTAGCAATTAACTGGAATGGTTTTCATTAGAGCGATATCTCAACTTGCATATACATTCAAGTTCAAAATCTAAACAGATTCAATTTGACCCATCTCCATCAAGATCTCTCGGAGCAGTGTGTAATCAGTAGGCCTAGTCTTGGTGGAACAGTGTCGTGACCCTGGTCCAGATATTATCTTGCTCGTGAAAAGTTTGCTCAATTTTGTGTCAAACATAAATTTGCGTGGATGAAATTCTCTCGCGTCGCAGTTTTAATGGCATTTTAGACCATTGACGTATGGATGTTAAATGGGTGTACAACGCCAGTCAGTGTACCGTACGTAGAAGTATTTGATATAAGGCCTACTTTTGTTTTGCGTGTCGCAAACGATAATTTTATTATGTATAAGTTAGAGACCCTCGGACGATTCATTTGGGCATGTTCCCTTCCCACTAATTAGTTTTCTTATAAGGGGATAGGACGTTAAATAACAAAAACAAAATTCGTCGACGGACCAATCAGTCGTTAACAATCCTTACAATGACCAATCAAAAAAAGTAACTTCATTATTACCGGTACAGTCCACTAAAACATTACTTACCAATCATGATTTTGGATTTCTTATAACTAAAACAATTTCTAAAGAATAAAACATGGTTGTGGGAACTGGGCCTTGCTTTACGTCGCTAATAATTTTTTTTAGAGTCAATCAAAACTTTACATTGACAGAAAATATATGAAAATATTTTCACTCACGCGAATTTGCATCCGAATGAATTAAAACTACATACTGAAGATAGTCTACCTAATGAACAATGCCGACGGAAACGCACAATAATTTTGTAAGTGCTGAAATGTTTGATTAAATTATTTTGAAGTATGCCTATTTATTACATAATGCTTTAGCTGAGGGCGATGTAAAGTTCATTAACAAATTAATTACAATCAAGGAGAGGTAAGGGTTTTATTCCCGCGTCTAATTACATTCTAATATAATTTTGGTGAAAACGGTTGTGCATTATTTGTCCATTTTATCTAGCTATTTCGATTACTATTCGATTATTATTTTGATTGTCTGTATAAGTATACAATGTGTAATCTTTTACGCAATAAATAATTGCGTGGTAATAGGTTTTTTAGATTTGTAATCCTATATTTCAGTATTGGATAATTCGTCTGCACCATAACAATAATTAAAAACTTGTGTTGAATCTGGGTTGGAAGGTTTAAAACGTAAATAACGAAAAAATCATGCACGGATTTCTTTACTTGTTATAATTTATATATACGCTATCACTATTCCAAAAGTGTAGGCTATCACAGTACCTAACACTTGTGTGCAAGCCCTATATGCATCATATTACGGCTAATATAAGTAATTAACTACTATAAGCCCATAAAACAATCTACCAACATAATTCCTGAACAGATAATAAATAATTAAATAAAATAAAGAATGTACATAGTTACGAAAAGCAAGAAAGTTTTAAGTTCGGACAATGAATAGTTATTTGGATATTAGTTTACGATTGTGGGATTTTATCACGCCCGAGCGGTAGCCGGCTCGGGAAGATAAACGGGATTACATCATGCGCGGACTGGACGCAAACGCGTTCACCGGAATGCCAGACCTGGGTAAGGAAGAATATCATTGGATCATGGGTTTTACCTACATAATACATGGAATTGTGTAATTGTTCCTCATCCTCATCTATTGCTTGTGTAGTAGATTATCCAACAACATAACTGCACAAATACTGACATTAAGTGCAAAATCTAACAATATATACATTTTTATAATCTTTGTATACATCCTGCAATTTTGTAATCGCCGAAGAAAAGTAGCTCCGGTTATTACATTGTGGTGTGCCAGTGCCATTCAGTCGATTGCGTCGGGGCCTACAGGGTAGGCTTAGTCGCTTTGATTTACTGTCCCACACTGAAAATCAGTTATAATAACTGAGTGGGTAGACTCGAAATACAATTTCCTGAATCCAAATACCGTATCGCGTTTATTTCATGCTAAAAAAATGTTTTGTCATAGATATTGTGACTTGAAGCGTAGTATTTTGGAACATACTGTGAAACGTGCTGTCATTGGTAATTCCATTGCGACGTATTTAGGCCCTGCTATACGGGCGATGATGCGTGGCCCAGAGCTTGTCAAAACAGCGCTACCGCAGCCTGTTGTATTATTGCCGAGAGATAATCCAAAGCACTTGGCATTCTAAAGATATTATTTTTGCATTATACTGCACAGTATTTGGAAGACTGTGGCTAATATAGGGCCTCATTACGTCACACTTTTGAAACAAATTTTTAATTATTTTTTATAAAATACATCAAGTGCTTCAAATTTTGTTTTGAAACTGTTTATATATGTAGAATCATATGAGCAACTCGAAAAAAATATAAAAAAATCTCATGCAAAAAGCCTATTTATTGTAGTTCAGTAATTGTGTGGTGTTGTTGAAATTAACTTCGGTGGGAATATGGAATGTACGTTACAGCTTGAAAGACTAAATTATGGACATCGTAGTGACAAATGAATTCTTTACAGGGAAGCTATAGGTACTATGTCAAGTTAATGAAAGATTGATAATTTGTCTTCAAATTATCAAACTCGTGATTTAGTAAAAAAAACACATCAGATGCTGCCATTTTGATAACAATAGAGATGGGCAAGATAAGTAGCATGAAGATAAGGACAGAAATGGGAGAGGAGAAAGACCAACGCAGCCACTAAAACGTTCCGTTCCTAGCCGGTAAGAGTTTGTGTAGATGTCAGATAATTAAAATTGATTAATTTTGACAACTTTCCCAAACTAAACTAGGGAAACGCCAAAGTCGTTGTTAAACGAGTGAGTGAGTGAACCAAGTGTTGAGTACCCGGGAACATCCCCTTTCCTCCCCTATACCTAAGGATCTAGCCCAGTATGAGGAATGATACCGGGTACTAAACACATGGCTCACTCACTTGTTTAACAACGACTTTGGCGTTTCCCTAGTTATTTAAATTGAACATTTGAAATGCGAAATCGTGTTCAACAAAACGTATTAGCGTGAAACATTAACAAATTTCCAAGATTAAACAAAATCACCTTAGTTTTATTTCCCATTTAACACCCCTCAAAAATAATAATATGTGGGTGTAAAAATATAAAAAGTTCGAGCTAACGGGTGTCGAACCCCAACCCTCCGTGCGATAGGCTAAATGCTTACCAATAGGCCATGCTAGTCACGTAGTTATCGTCCCGCTAGCTGCTGCTAAACAAATGATATCATATTTTAAAAATCACATTTTTATTTATTGTAGGATTAAATCGCAATGAATGTAGCTGATTTTGTTAGCAGTTCTCAGTAAACTCGTACAGGATGTCTGTTCAAAATTTCAGCCCAATCTGTTCAGCGGTTCGGCTGATTTTCGACAGACAGACAGACACACAGAATCACAGAATGAGAGCCGTTCGAGTTGAATGGAGAAACTCGGTCGCTCCGCTCCCTCGTTTAATAATGTTAACATGTTTTGTTTTTTTATTACTTTTTTCATGTCAAAATAATACTCATTAAAGCATTAATTTTAACCTTTGTTAATTCTAGAGCAGCATTCAACATGGTTGATGGTGTTTCTGTGTGATTAATGTGCAAGCGCGTTTACCTATCTTAAGATAATTTGTGGTACTTATTGGGCACCAAAACGACATGTAGATCGCAGCACTGGCGGCGCGCTACGTCACAACATGGCTGGCATAATTGTGATTCCGGGCTGGAGCGTATATGGCGCAACGTGTGTCAGTCGTGCCGGTTATGACAATTCGGGGAATACTTCCAATCTGTTCACTCTTATTTACCTATCTCGCACACGCATTAAATAAGATGTATATTTTCAGCTACGATTTGCATTTTTTATGCTCTTTTACAACCACAAGTAGGCGTAATTGCGTACGTAGGCCAACTATAGCCAAAATTGAACCTAAGTTAGATATACCTTCCTATTCCTATATTCCTGAATGGGATAGGGGTGAAATGTAAAATGTTATATAATAATATCATCATAATAGTTGGGTATATTATTATGTTTGAGCGTAAGAATATCCAGAAAATAATTCATTAGCAGATTATTATTTATTATATAGTAGTGTATTGTGTCCTACAGTCCTACTACTATAAGTAAAGTTGCCCGCCAAAATTGGTATTGGTCCAAGGAATTATTACCAAATTTGAATTTAGAATGTTAATTTTTTAAAGTGAAAGGAGTCTGTTCATTGAATCAACAAATATTTCGCAACAAATTGATATAACACTGAACAGCTGAAGTGCAAGGTGCAATATTTAACATTTTCCCGCGGTAATGCAATTTCAATAGTACAACTTGTGAAGTGTGCCTTATTTTTGGCGTGATAAAAACGCACTGCAGTGTAATTTTGAGGTAGCCCATCACTTAGGCCTATGAAACGAATTGAATGTAGGCTAGGCCTATGTAGGCCTGTAGGCCTATGTGTAACAATTGGGAACGGTGTGATAGCCTTTTGGCATAGACATGAATTAAAATCATTGTCTGAATTGTAAAACGCATTTCATACGAGTGTCGCTGACGGGCAACAGGACAATTAGCATAATTATTAAAAAATTAACACAAGTAAATAAAATCTATCAAACACAACGGGAAAAATCAGTGGGTTGACACCACACTGTCATCTGACTATATGTTTTCGGACTTTATCCCTGGACTTTAAATGTAAGAATAATGTTTTTACTAATAGTAGGCCCTACCGAAATTTAAATTGCGATCACGATTATTTAAAAGTTGTTATTTAAGTGTAAAGAGTTGTAGGCCCTTTTTTAAAAGAGAAATGTAGGCCAATGCTTAACCATTCGAGACATAACCCTTGCGTCAGGTGTCCACTTTATGGTGCACTTACAGGCGCTATTCTTTCATTTAAAATGTGTTTTCTTGTGATAACCATAGCACAAATATTTCTTTGTTTTATTTCTAACTTTCAACATCCGTAAACAAAACGTATCACGCCGAAAACTCAACTTTTTAGTTACATCTACACGTTCTTCCACGTTATTTGCCGCTGTGTCTACCTGAGTGATCACTACTGCTCGGGTTCTACGTTCCGCCAACAGGGCCGCGCTATTAACTTTACGGCTACTGTTACTTAGGTGCATAAAACGGTTTTATTTTAGAGAGAATTTTATTTTTCAAACAGATATTTTCAAGCATGAATAGCCATTTACTACTTGTGTACTATTTTGGACTTGAGTGAAACAATTTTGTTTGCTTTAGTTACTATGGCTAAATGCATACTTTTTAAAATTATGTTTGGCATCCTCTTTTGACAAATAAATAATATTGTGCACTGTAATTGAATGAAAATTCCTACTTGTAGCAGTTTTTGTCTTTAAAATCTTGATTATTAATTTCAATGTCCCTTTGTAACTGAAATTTATCAAGAAGTTTGGTAGCAATTCCTTTTCGTCATTTTCTAATAGCATAGGACCCCATTCTACTTTTGGCTATTGATTGTTGAGTTACAACAATGAAATTTTGGACAAACTTCTTATCACTTCGGAAAAAAAGCAAGTAGCAGCTATCAAGCAAGGCCTATCTTTCTGCAATCTATTCATTAAGAGTCTTCACTAGACAATTGTGACCTTGGCACGCCCATAAGCACTCAAATTCAAATGTATTACGCTCTGGAGAAAAATTGATACGACATACGAGAATTCTAAAATGCACAAGTCACAGATATTTTTATGTAGAAGAACATACAACAAACAGAATTGATGTATGTAATAAACCCTACTATAAACCATAGTTAGCGTAAAGTCGACGCGGTGGGAACAACATCTTCTTTTTCTCGTTGCGTCGACATTATGCGTAACAATGGTTTATTGGATGAGCGAAGCGAAGACTTCAATTTCACCGACCCCCCAAAAAATTTAGCTCGGGTGTTTTTTTTGTTTGTTTTTTTTTTGTTTTTCTGTCTGTTTGTTCGCTCTCTACCGGGCAAACGGCATATGCGATCTTGATGAAAATTTGACAGGACCTTCTAAATCTCTGAACTTAGACTTGCTACGTTTTTGGGTACAATCGAAGAAATATTTCTCATGAATATCATACTTTTACGATTTTTTTTCGATTTTTAGTGCGATATTTTCGTGACATTTGGGCCGATTCTGACCAAACGGGTGGGGCTACAACGTTCATATTTCACATGGACATTAAGGTAATGGTGATGTAGTACATTTTGAAAGAAAAAGTTGAAAAAGTTAGCCAGAATTTATAGAAATAATGCTTTTAATATAAGTTTGATTTTTTGTGCGATATTTTCGTGCCATTTGGGCCAATTCTGACCAAACGGGTGGGGCTACAACATTCATATTATACATGGACATTAAGGTTATGGTGATGTAGTACCTTTTGAAAGAAAAAGTTGAAAAAGTTAAAATCCATAGAATATATAGCTTTTAATATAAGTTTTTTACGGTTAATAATACCAATTGACAAGAAACAAAAGAAACTTGACAACAATCACCTACAATGCGTAGGCAACAAAACAAAGCACTTGCAAAAGTAAAGTTATCCCACGCAAACATAAATCTTTAAAAAGCTCATCCATCAACGCGGCGGGACTATTAGCGTTTTCCTAGTAGTAGGGTTTACTAGATACATCAATTCTGTTTGTTGTATGTTCTTCTGCATAAAAATATCTGTGTCTTGTGCATTTTAGAATTCTCGTATGTCGTTTCAATTTTTCTCCAGAGCGTTGTACATCTGAATTTGAGTGCTTTCGAGCGTGCCGTGTACTCGTCTGTCTCGTGAACACTCTTAAACCGTTTCGTGGAAAGCCGTGACATTCGAAGTCATGTTCAAAGTTAAAAATTAGTAGGCCTATTTGATTGTAACCATGGTTGCAGTAATTTTGCTTAAAGTTTGTTCAAAATGTCCCTTTTAATGATGATGAACATCAGTGTACTGTTTACATCCACTTTCTCAGCAAAAATTGTCTCAAAACAAATGATAACACCAGCACCAGTGTTGCTCTCTCACAGCAGGCATTTGAAAAACGTTTTGGCGCGGCCACTTCCATTCCAATCGGGTCCTATGCTTTTGAGATTTGATCAATTTGTGCTCATTTTGTGAAAATTAACAGTTTGCATATTCTAGTATTTTGGTTTCAGTCGTTGACAAATTACACTGACCTTTATAGTGTAACTACTTCGTACCACAAAACGGAAAAGGTCGATGGTAAGAATCTTTGAAAGAACGGGTAAACTCGTACATTTACCTCTCGCAAATAGGGTTGTAAACGGGGTCCGTTGATAATAACCCGGGTAATGAAATGAGCCGTCGGGTACTCGTTTGACTGTTTTTTGGCTCAAACTTCCGTGTAATTACTGCCGCTGGCGGTCAGTCTTTCACTTGTCAGCAGCGGCAGAAGGTGATTCGTTATTAATTAGCGCTCAAGTGAGTGACGATACTGACAGAAGTAAATTTTGATTTTTTTTTCCAATTCAGGAGGCTTATTTAAAAATTAAAATTTTGTTATTTCGAGTACCCGACCGTAAGATCAACGGGTACCCGGGGAGGCATTTACAGTTGGCATTGACAGTTTAAACTAATTTCACCAACACAACCAGCCATGTTGAACGGTATTCTAGGTAAAACTGAAGTAAAATTTCATGTTAGTGAGGTAACATATTTTGCCGTGGGCCTACTAAAAGTTTTTATGATTGCTGGTATTGGGTAGAAGTATTGACCAAGTTCATTTAACGTTGATCTCATTCAGTTAGTATAAAAACCCAATAACTTAGGATACATAATCGTCTTTATTTTCCAGGCGGGATTAAGGCCAGCTAAACCTTTTCTTCCATCCAACCTTTTATATAAATACATTTTTAGATTTCTAATTTGTTAATAACTATTTTGAATTTACAATGAAATATTTGATAAAATAACATTAATACACATTTTTAAAGTGCATAAACTATCATATTTACACATCTCTCATTCATACCATAATTATTAAGTGAATTGTCGACAGAAGTTAAAATCAAGAAAAATCATATTGTGAGTTTAATCATATTGAGGGATTGTACCAAGTAAGAGAGGGGTACAGATGATTATGTGAAGGCAAGATGTCCTTGTGTTGTGTTCGGATGAGGTGGGTGAAAAAAAAAAAAAAAAAATCCTACTTAGAGTCTACCCATTCCCTCGGTCACAGAACTGATTTTCAATGGAGGACATCACATTTTTAAAGCCGACCAACCCTGTAGGCACCAACACCATCGACGAGCGAACAATGACCAACTAGAGACCGGTATATTTAAGTAGGAAACCCTGATCAATGAAGCTAGACAAGATTCCACCCACGGATAGCACCAGAATCAACAAGGCTGATTCGGAACAACATTGGAATCTATTATGTGCCTCGTTGCTAGGACGGCTCCTAAGTCACCGTTCACACATTCCAAAGACAAGTCACGAGTAAAAACTTCTGCCTCAAACGGGACTAAAAGTAACTTTTTAAGTTACTACTTAATTCAATTAATATAGTAAAGGCAGAAGTTTTTTAACTCAGCAAAACTTGTCTAAAACGGACTAAAAGTAACAGTAGTACTTTAAAGTAACATAATATTAGCTTTTTTATTTTAAAAGGGAACGTTGTAACATTCAACTTTTTTAAAGGACAATCAGACTTTTAACGCTTTTTTAAATGTTACTTTTTAAAAGTAACTTACGTAAGACTGAAAGTAGTTTGAAGGCTGGAAGGTTTTTTTTGATTTGTTGTTGCTTAACGTCTGTTATAGTGCGATCAAGGTGTCTTCTCAAACACAACTATAGTGCAAAATGTGATACCAGCGTAAAAATTTGCAATATTATACAATAAACCATATAAATTGAAAAATGATACATTAATTATAGTTACCAGTTCTTTTGTGAACACTGTGTTGTCATTGGTTAGAAGAAATTTTACTTTAAAAGTTGATCTTTTGGTTCAAAAACTAAAAAAAATCACAAAATCAACATATTCAAAACTATAACATACATATCAATATATTTTTGTGATGTATTTTTTTTTTCTTACTGTTGGTGAAAAATGCTGTCATTTGATACCAAACACGACAAATTTGTCTTCAATTAAATTTTTGGGCACAATTAACTAATTAATGTTAATTAATCAAGTAATAGTTAAATACTAAACACTCAGCTTGAAGCCAGTTATTTTCAAATTTTTCTCTTTGAAAAAGCTTTAAGATTGCAAATTTTTTTTTAAGTTGGTACCTATTTTTACCATAGGTAGACTAGACATCTTTACCCCAATTTGAAAATTTGTGAAAATATTGTAATTACTTTTTTGAAAATTGAAAAATAAATATTTACTTATATTTTACCAGCTTTTTTTGTAAAACACTGTGATATCTTTTGGGTTAGAGAAATTTTTACTTTAAGTTGTCTTTTAGTTCAAAACAAAAAAACCCGCAAAAATCATCATTTTTAAAACTTTTCCATATTATTTTCAATATTTTTTTTCAATGCATTTTTTTCTTTATAAGTTAAAAAAAATGTCGTGTTTTAATACCAAAATTTAAAATTTATGACATTTTGAAATTCGTGTCACATATTAACTTTTTAAATTAATTAATTTAAATTTAAATTAATAATTTAAAATACTTAAATAAAAGACCCCTTTTCATGGAGCCAGTTTTTTTTCAATTTCTCTTTACAAAAGAAAATATTGAAATTTTTACGCGGGTATCACATTTTGCACTCACTATAGTTAAAATCTTTACTCCGTTTTTTTGCAATCTCACTATTAGATTTAAAGTGCTAAAAAAACCCATCCTTAAGACATTTAACAGGGGTGCAAAAAAAAAAAAGACGAGTGGTCGGATGCGGGTAAAGCAAGTTTTTCGTTTTCGGTGCGAGAAACCAGATACCTTTTGGGCCGCCATTTTTCCCGGGGGGAAACTCTGTCGGGCCCTCACCCCAAAAACCCTAGCCAGCTACCATTCGGCTGACAAAGTTTGCTCTTAAAATAACGGCCATGGACTGCGGAGTGGGGCTCAACCCTCTTATCCCACAAAAACAATGACTTCTGTGAAAGGTTCTGTTGTTTCAAAAATTCCGGTAAATAAAAAATCTTTTTTTGGGGGTACCTCACGGATTATCACACTTTTTGTTTCATAATAAAAATATTTTTTTGACTAGGGCAAAAAAAATTTTAAAATTTAAAGCACACCCCGATGGCCTTGTAGATTAAAAATTTTTAAAAAATCAAATTGGCTTGAAAAAATTAGAAACTAAATTTTGATTGATTTGAAAAAGGTAGAAAAAAGTGTTAATTTATGAAGTTTGTAATTTAATAAATATTTAACAACTTTTCAGACCAGACATTCCCACACCACAAAAAATTTTAAATTGATAAATTAACCCCAATTTACAACACCTCATTCACATTGTTTCAACCGAACAGAAAGAAACACAAAACATTGATTAAACCGAAAACCAAGTAGTGCAAAAAAACCTTTTCTAAATCTAGATGAGCAGAATAGAAAAACCTAAGTGAAAAGCGAAGCGAACGAAGGGAATCTTCAATTTGTTTTGGGCCCACCCACGAAAAAAAAATCTTGCATGTGTGTGTTTTTTTTAATTTTTGAGGCTTTTCGATGTTTTAGTCTTTTTAGTTGGCTTTTTTACCGGAAAAAAGCAAACCCCGATATTTAGGTAAATAAATAAACCCATTTAGAGTCTCCCCCCTCGTCACAAAACTGTTTCAGTGGGGACATAACCAAAGTGCCAAGCCAACCCTATAGGCCCCCCGACGCAATCGGCGAGCGATAACCCCAAGGTTTTTTTTTTTAACGGAAGTAAAATCAGGGGTATGGCGTGCGAACACCTCGCGGATCCCCCCCCCTCCAGAGCAATTTTTCTTCAAAAACTTTAAATTTATTATGTGCCTCGTTGCTAGGGGGCTCCAACGTCACCTTTTTTACAAATTCCTAAGCACAAACTGGGGGACTTAAGTCCAAATAGAATTTAAAACTTTTGATTTTTGGGGGGAATCGAACCTGATGCTGCTGGAAGCAAAATTTACCAAAAACAAAAGACCAACGAGCCACATTTTTTTAAAAAACCTTTGAATATGGCATGAATTTGAGTACAATCAAAAAATGTTTTTTAAAAAAAAAAAATGGGCACTGATAGCGTTGAGTATAATAAGCTAGATCGTAACGGCCTATCTGGTGTCTACAAAAAAATTTTCCCTCCGTCATTTACATTGCCAAAACTGCTAGGCAGCGTGCCCGACAGCTCGGCAAGCTACGCTACCTAGCAGCAATGGAAAACTTCTAGGCCCCTAGTGGAGAACCATTTCAATTTAAATTAGAACGGGGGGGAAATATTTTTAACATAAGAACATTATACAACCTTTCTTTTGTGGGTTTTTCGCGAATTAAATATTATTATACAACAAAAAAAACTTTTTTTCGAGTGTAAAATACAAATGATATGTCTATATTGTTTGTTTTTATTTTAACATAAAATATTATGTATTTTATTTTTTAAACTTCTAAAAGTTTAAATTCTCTAACTTCATGGTAAAAAAAGTTATTTTGAGCGCATGGTATTGTTTAGGAAAGGGCCCGCTTATAAGGAAGTTTATTAAAAGGAAAAATATAGGAAGTTCCAAACGCTTTTTTTCAGGCCGTTGTTGGTGGCTTTTTTTAAAAAAAAAACTAAAAGCGATTTTATAAATTATTTTTTTGTTTCGAAAAAAACCCCAAAAAAAAAAAAAAGTTTTATAAAATTTACAATCGATCATGAGGGGAAAAAAAAAGAAAATTTTAAAAATAAAAATAAAATTATTTTAAAAAAAAAAAAAATTTTTGAATTAAAAATTTTTCAACGAAAATTAAACTAAAATTTGTTTCTGTTAAAAATCATTACAATTATAAAAAATTAGGGTTTTTAAAACAAAGAAAATTTTTAAAAAAAAAAAAAAAACCCTAAAATTGCACAGAAAATAATTTTTTTTATTCCTTTCTGGGTTAAATGAACTCAATTAAAACTATTATTTTCCGTTTGCAAAAAAAGAAAAGGAGTTCACCCAAAAGAACAAATGGTTAAAAAATTATAATAATTATTTAGAACTGTCCGTCACTCTGCACCCTTTTCCGGCAAGTTAATATTATTGGTTCAAAATTTTACGGTTTTTGGAACAAGTTTTTTGTTTTCTGACTCATCAACCCCTGAACCAAACGATTAAATTAATATCATGCTGTCGCCGCAAACTCAATCTCTTAAATCCCCCAACCAGACTTAAGTCCTGTTTTCGGTTTTAAAAAAACAAAGACAATTTTTTAATCTATATTTTTAAAAACTTTGGAAATTTTACTAAACTAAAAGCATATTGTATTTCAAATTTAAGATCGCCTGCCCCCCTGGCGCGAGGGGATTAGCATTGTGATTTATACCAAATTTTTTTACCCCTCTGGGCCCGGTGTAGAATTGACCCAGAGCATGATCTGCTAACGTACAAGTCGATTTAAGAAAAAAAGTCCACCCCCGCAAACATCAGCTAGAAGAGCCCGAAAAAAAAACACAATCTATTTTTTTTGTAACTTTTTTAAAAAAAATTTTTTTAAAAATTTTGTTCATAAAATCAAATTTACAGGTTAATTTTACAAAGGCATGCAAATTTCGCTATCAATCATAATAAAAATCATCAACATTTAAAAAAATTGTCTTTTTTCCCCCGAGCTTGGTAAATTTTTCCCAAATTTTCCCAACTTGGTGGCGCATTCCAAATAAAAACCTCTGGCTTCCGCGAAAACCTGGTTTTGGGGAACTCATCCATCGTCTTTTAAATTTTGGGAGGAGGGGGTTCTTCGGCGAGCTTCACCATCGTCATCACAATTCTAGGAACATATTATTATCATGTTGTTTTTTCTTCCCACCCAATCGGGGAAAAAGGGCCCCACATTTCACACCTGTTTCCACTTTTCACATAATCATTCATGCAAAGTTCATTTTTTATTATACTTAATTACAAGAAAAAAATACCCCCACAACTGTATGTTTACTGAAATGTTCCACTGTTTTTATTGTTTTAAAGTTTTTTAATATGATTTTAAATTTTATTTTGACCTCAATGTAAAATGGCAGCAATGCTGTACTTTATGAAGGGAAAAAATAAATAAAAAAGTAAAAAAGTATTTTTTAAGGTGGACATAAAGGAGGTGCGATATAGTAAATTAAATAATTAATTTAGCAAGAGCAACGAGCCGTCAAATTATCACATGCTAATCACAGAATAGAATATGAGGAGACTATAACAAATTTAAAAGTATGGATATTGACAGATGTTTCGAAAAAAAGGATAAATTTTGAAATATCCTCTCGGGGGTTAATGGGCCAACACTTTAAAATTTCAATTTCATTTTTTGTATCTTCTTTCTCATTGTGCAAATTTTTATAAACAAAAAAATTGTCTTCTTGAGAATGGATTTGTTTCACATAACAAGCACATTTGAGGGCCAGGAAATTTTCGTTGGCATGAAATCTTTGGGATTTCATCAGGTTTCACAGACAAGAAAAGGTAAATTTGGAAAACCCCGCAAGCCGGAGCGGAAGTAATTAAAAAAAAAGGGTTTGGGGGCAGGTACTGGGACAAGTATTTAACCACGGTCCAATAAATTTCAAAAAAATCCACTGTCTGTGCACCGATTTTTTTCAAATCTAAAGATTTTTTTTTTTTTTGGTGATGGACCGATTGGGCTTTTCTGGCAATTAATTATGCTTTTCACAGAATGTATTTTTTTGTGTACAGAAAATCTAACCCGAGAAAAAATACAGCAAAACAAAATTTTGCAAATTTTTTATATTTCCCCTGTAACATTTTTTTTTGAATGAGCCGACCTATTTCCCCCCGCTAAAACCTTTTTTTTAATCAAGGCCTAAACAATACAAAAAGGTCGGCTCAATCAAAATATTTTTTTGAACAAAAGATCGCGAAAAATTTTTTTAAAATATTATAACCTAACTCACTAAAAACCTCAATAAAATATGTTTTAATTTTGTGAACATGTTAAAATTTCAATGGAATATATTCCGCCTCCCCGGGGATTATTGTGCAGACAGTCGCGTGGAAATGGGGTTTTTGGGGTACCCCCCCCCCCCCCTTTCCAGTGTCCCCCCCACTGTCACCACCCCAGAGTACATCACAAAAATACACAACCTGAGAAAATAATATCAGTCAAATACTAAGTGTTTTATGTGGAAGAAAAAATTCGTAAACTTGCCAAAGATGGGAAATTTCATGGAGGGCGGTTATGCCCCTTTTCAATGTGTTTTAAATATAATTTCCCCCCCGCCCAATCACTTCAAAGCATAGAGGAAAAAAAGGAAAATTTTTTCCAAACATCAAAAAAAAGCCGCAGCAGGCAGTATTTCAAAACCCCTATTTATATGATTTCCTTCGGGACCGTCCCCAGCAAAGAGAGCTTTGTGTTTGAGTTAGATTGATCATTGACAATGACAAAAATTTTATTTTATCTTTAGGAAAATATCTTTAGTACGATACATTTACAAAATTGATTAATAAGCTATATTAATCATGATTTTTTACAAGAACCACTGTGACTAAAAACAAAATTTCGAATATAATATGTAAAAAATGGTTTTGAGAAATGTTTTTTAATGTATTTTTTCATCTTTCCAACTTTTAATTTCCCTGCGCTCAGTTTTCGGAAAACATGCCCCCCCCCCCCCCCATCAGAGCATGTCCCTCGTAGTCCACAATCATGAAAACTCCCAACCCCAACCCAACAATGAACAAATGGAACATTTATTTACTTCTCATAATCTAACATTTCAAGTTAAAGAACCAAAAAGATCGACCCTTTTCATGCTCCTGAAAAGACGATTGAAAAATACGCTACAAATCTACCACTAGAATCCTTTCAGACGAATGTGATCAATAATTGCCTATCAGATCATCTTGCACAAAACTATTACTTGTTGCTTACCGGAAGCACATAAAATATAAAAAATAAAACAGTAACAAAAAGAAAGTTTTCAGAAGATAATATCCAAAAGCTAAATGATCATTTACAAACACTAAACTGGGAAAAGTCTACCAATCAGATACTCCTGATGATAAATATAATGAATTTGAGAATACCTTCCTGATTGCCTTTAATGACTGTTTTCCCAGAAGGACCATTAAAATTAAGAGTACTGAATTCATTAAACTATCCTGGATCCACAAGGCATTAAAAATTCCAGAAAAAACTTTAAATGCCTGTACAGCCTAAATAAACATTTTAAAAACCCATTTCACAGAGGAGATGTAAAAGAATTATAAGAAAATATATGAAAAAACCATTTCAGCACCCAAAAAAGCAATATTTTAACAATCAAATCTATAACAGTGAAAATAAGTCAAGAAAGGTATGGGAAATTTGTAAATCACAAACTAATAAATCAATAAACAAAAAATCTGCCGACTCTAATATAAATCTAAAAGTAAATGGAACTACAATCACAGATCAACAAATAGTGTCAGATACCTTAAAATCACAACTTTGCAACAATGGCAGGTAATCTCACCAACATCTAAATCTGATGGAAAAGCATCTGCTAAATATCTAGCAGATTCAGGTAAAGCTCCATCAAAATCTTTATTTGTAAACCATACCAATGAAACTGAAATAATGGACATAGTTATGAAAAGAAAATCTCCAATCTTGTGCTTGAAACAAAAACCCATGACATGTCAAAAAATTATACGTAATATAGCGCCAGTCTTAACCCACATTTTTAATTACTGTATTTACAAATCAATATTTCCGAAGAAATTAAAGGTTTCAAAAATATACCTTTATTTAAAAAGGGTGACAAATCGGGTGGAAATAACTACCGACCATTTCTCTACTTCCAGTATTTTCTAAAATTTTGAAAAAATACTCCATACAAAAATTACTTCATTCCTTGAAAAAGAACATCTACTATCAAATAGCCAAAAAGGGTTTAGGAAAAATAGGTCAACAACTATACCATAGAAAAATTTATTAATAATATAACCCAAAGGAAAGGAAAAAAAAGAACGCTTAATTGGAATCTTTTGTGACCTTTCGAAAGCTTTCGATTGCCATAGATCACGCGTTACTACTGGCTAAACTGCACTATTATGGCATAAGAGGTTTATGCGTATAATCTAGTTAAATCATATCTCACGGACAGGAGGCAACATGTAGAAAATTTAAAACCACAGATGAAAACAATCACGAGAAATGTTACTTATCTGTGGTGAAGCAGTCAACTGTGGAGTCCTCAAGGCTCCATACTAGGCCCTCTATTGTTCATAATATTTGAAATGATCTCACTTACATCTTGAAAATATAGGTATTGAATTATTTGCGGATGATACCAGTATCCTAATAAGAAGCAAAATACATGACAATCTGATAGTCATTTGCGAAGAAGTGCTGAGCGCAGTAACTAAGTGGTTCCAAAATAACAAACTTTTACTAATGCCAATAAAACTAATTTCATAGAATTCCACCCAAGTAAACAAACTCATAGTCAAAACAACAATTTAACAACAATCAATAACACGGCAGATAACACCGTGATAAAAAGAGTTCACACAACAGAATTTCTTGGAATCCATATCGACCAAAATCTAAACTGGCACACACATTGCGATATGTTAGCAAAAAACTAAGTTCTGCATGCTTTTCACTAAAAACAATCAATTTGATCACAAACACAAAAAAACTGCAAAAATAGCTTACTATGCTAACTTTGAATCACATATGAGGTACGGCATCAATATATGGGGCAGCTCTGTAAAAGCGGACACAATATTTAAACTACAGAAAGAGCAATAAGAAATATTCTTGGACTCAAACAAAAGAAAAATTCTTACATTAAACCTCACTGTAAGCCACACTTCATCAAACACAAAATCCTCACTTTCTACAGTCTATACATAATTCAATCCGTACTAAATTTAAAAAAATCTATGATTAATGAAGAAATTGACAAGAACAATAGCATTCACAGACATAACCAAGACAAGCAAACAACATACACACTAATTATCTCAAGCGAAAACATCACAACTTAACTCCAATTATATAAGTTCTAAATTATTTAACAAGCTACCGACAAGTCTAAAAGCCATTTCTAATATGAGCATTTTTAAAAACAAACTAAAACAACTCCTATGTAACAACGCATATTACTCTATTGAGGAATTTTTGAAGGACAAACTACTATAACACTGTTAGGCCTATATTATACTACAATTCTAAATAGGCCTAATAGATATAGATATATTGTACTATTGTTATGTTTGTATTCCACAAATAGGCTAAGATATATTGTATGGTAGGCCCATTTCTTTGTCTTGTGTTTTAAATTTTGTCTTATAGTTTGTCTTATTTCTATAGATATTAATATTTGTTTGCCTTTTTTGTCTCTTATGTCTTATCTTTGTTTTATGTACTGCCTTAAATTGAAACCAATCTCGGCCCACAAGAAAAACTAGACAAATACTTGTTCTCTCGTTTCATTAGTATTCTTTTATATACGAGGCACTCAAATTCTATTACTAGCCAACAGTAAAATTGTTATGATATGTACAAACTAAGACTAAGGCATTAATTATCAAGTAACTTATTTTTAGGATAGAAATGTGACGGAGTATATCTCAATTTGCATCCTGCTTGATACAGCAAATTGTACCTTTCCAAACACCTCAATAACAAAGTTTATTTGTTTAGGAATAAGTAAATAAATACTTATTCCAGACAATATATTCTTAGAGGTCATCACAAAGTGTAAATTATTATAATGTAATATGCTATGTGTGTGGAAATAAAACTTACTTACTTACTTACTTACTTACTATCGCATTTCGACCGCCTGCGGCAAGCCGTGATAATATAAGCAAGTCCTCGGAAGACAAGAGTAGCTTCGTTTGGTCAAGCGATCAGTATCACTATAATGCGCGGTTGCATTACAATTAATTATACTTAGCATTTGGCAACGTCGGAGTAAAAGCCGAGCCCGCGCGCGTCTCTGTTTCTGAGGAATTCCAGACCATTGTAAGAAGGTAGGCATACTTTTGTCCTACGGTACAGCTCAAGCCTCACATTCACAGCCAAATCTTTGGACCAAATTAATAAATTACGAATTATGCAATTACTACGAACTGAGAAAACTACTGGTACCGTAATTATTCTATTATGCATACTACTTTTAACAAATAATGGAAATGTGTAAAATAACTTAATTCATAATTTGATTGATTTTTGATTGGATATTGCTTAACGTCTCATATTTATGCTAAAAATTTTAGACGAACTTGAACTTTTAAAAAAATTTTAGGTTTTAAATAACTTCAACTTTGAAAAAGTTCTTTATTTGAGCTGTGAACTGAACGTTTAGAAAGTTCATTTAAAAAATGAACTGTCCCAAATCTGGGTTGGGGGGGGGGTCTAGTGGGTTATGTGTACACAAACTAGAAGCCGGTAACGTAATAAATCGTATTCGTTGATACAAATAAGATTTTCGAAACGGACGGGGAGAAGAGACATTGGCAATTATGTGTTACCTCTTGTCTGTGAAACATGATGAAATGCATAGAATTCATGCCAACGGCCGATTCCTGGACCTGCTCACAGTTTAACTTGCTTGTTATGCAAAACAAATCCGTCCCTGAAGATCAAGAATTTTTCACAATTGTCTACAATAATATTGTCACAATGAGTAAGAAGATACAAACAATGAAAATTACAATGTTGCTGCTGGCCAAGATTGACATAATATTGGTCTCCTCATATTCTAATGATTTTCACGTTATAATTTGACAGCTCTGGCACTCTTGCCAAATTAAATTATTACTTTATTATATCGTTACGTTATTTCTTGAATGAGCGTAGCGAGCGAAGCGAAGATTCCATTTCACTACACTGGAAAAAAACATCCGGAATGTTTTTTTTTTCTTTCTTTCTTTCTTTCTTTCTTTCTTTCTTTCTGTTTGTATTATTGTGTGTCTGATAGCACTATTTCGGCTAAACCGATACTCCAATTGCGATAAAATTTTATTGAGGCCTTCGAAATCTCTGAACCAAGAACTGCCACGTTTTTGAGCGCAATCGAAAAATTATTTCTCATGTAAATCGTAATTTTACGATTTTTTTTCGATTTTTTAACAAATTCTTCGACTTATAACACCTACATGCTTAATCCGAACGTCATGATTTTTTCACAGAACCTTTATTTTATAAATTTATATATTCGTGTGGAATTCGAGCGCAATAAAAAAATTATTTCTCATGAAAATTAAAATTTTACGTTTGTTTTTTTAAACTTTCTTTGACTTATAACACCTACATGCTTTATCCGATTGTAACGATTTTTATACAGAACCTTTATTATATAAATTAATATATTGGTGTGAAATTTGAGCGCAATCAAAAATAATTTCTCATGAAAATCGCAATTTTACGCTTTTTTCGTTAAAAAAATTACGCTCATCCAACAACGCGCCTGAAAAAGCGTTTGCGAAGCTTCCTTGTATATTTCCTTTTAATACACTTCCTTATAAGCATGGCCTTCCTAGAACAATACCATGCAGCTGCAAAATAACTTTATTACCATGACAGTTTAGAGAATTTAAACTTTTAGAAGTTTCAAATATAAATACATAATATTTTATGTTAAAATATATAAAACAAACAATATATGACATATTCATTTGTATTTTACACTCAAAAACAAGTTTATTTGTATGTATAATAATATTAATCGCGAAACCTACAAACGAAATGCTTGTATCAATGTATCTTATGTTAAAATATTTCCGCGCGTTCTAATTTAAATTGACATCCGGTTCTCCACTAGGGGCCTATGAAGTTACTCCGATTGCTGCTAGGTAGCTGTAGCTTTGCTCGAGCTGTCGGGCACGCTGCCTAGCATGTCGGCAATGTACTACATGAGCGGAGGAAAATTTTTCCGTAGACACTCAGCATAGGCCGTTACGACTCTAGCTATATATTAGTCACTCAACGCTGATAGCTTTACTGTTTTGTGCCCTAAAACCCCAATAACTAACTTACTAACTATTTTGAGAAAATCAAACTATTACAATTTATTAACAAATGAAAGATAGCAGGGAGATACGCCACATACGCTCGTCCATCAACGCGACTATAAAAGGCATTCGCGAAAGGGGGGCTTAGTAAAGTAGTACGATGGTGTGACACAGTTTGTGCAACAAAAGAAGAAAGTAAATTATACTATGGTGGTGTGACACAGTAAACAACTAAACAAGAAATGTAGTCAAAAGTATACAAGCACAATGGTGTAGCACAATTTGTAAACAAGAAAAGTAGACAATAATAAAGTGACAGTAAATATATAGTACGTCGGTGTGACTTGTGAGCAGTTTGCACAAAAGAAAAGCATGCAATAATAAATAGCAGCGTGTTCGTACACATTGAAAATATTTTTTTTAAAGTACGGCGGTATGATACAAGTTGTCAACATAAAAAGTAGACAATAATAAATTAGTACATCGGTCTGACACACAGCACGGTAAATTGGCGCAAACTATAAACAAGAAAAGTAGACAATAATAAAAGTATGGTACGTCGGTGTGACACAGTTCGTACACATTGAAAGTAGGCATTTAACGTAGCACGGCGGTGTGACATTCATACACGCAACACATTAATAAAATTACAGTAATTAAATTAGAGTTTGTTATAAAAGTTGACATATCTTTATCTTTGTCCTCATTTGCCTTTTTTGGATTGGGATTTTTGTGTCTGTTAGTAAGGCAAATCTTCCTAACTCTCGCTGTCAAAATTCTAGGAAACCATTCATTGTCAGAAAGATGCCTGGCCATACACACATACCATTCTCTCTTTCTCTCGCTGTCGTCTCACTGTCTGAAGCGGATGTCAAACCCTATCTTATTGTATTGCAACTGAATGCAATCTTGACCAGCTCTCAAAGAAATAAAACATGAATTTTATTTGCACAACATAGTTTTGCGTCATTTCTGGAAACTTGTGGGCATCATACTAGAATTTAAGTTTCTTAGGTGTGTAGATTGAGGGGGACATAGCCTTATAAATTATTTGATACGCAGACGGCACTGTTTGTGTTTTATGACATTTAATTGTATATTTATTAATTTGTCTTTATCTAATTTCATGTAATTGTCAACTCATATTTTAGATTTACATTTGAGCATTTTGTCACATTTTTCTTGACATTTCCATTCTCATTTTCATTTTTATTTTCATTTCCGTTATTTTGTGTCTTTGTCACAGCACATACACTGCAGACAACATTAATTAATTATTAAATTCTATTCCTGTTGTGATGAAAATCGGGGCCAGGCCCGAACCCGGCCCAAAAGATGATGATCCTGGCCCGGCCTGAAAGTCGGCCCAAAAGAACGCGGTTCTTTCGAAGACTATAAAAATCATAAAGATTTTTGGACTCTGCAAAGGCTTTGCCATTGTCGTTTTAGACAACAGTACACAGTACAACAGTACAATGGTATTTCTTAGTTCCACTAATTTACTGTTGTAACTGGACCGAAAGCCCGAACTGGCTCGAAATTTCAATATTACGGGCCCGGCTCAAAACCCAAAAATAAATAGGATAAGCTGCCGGCCCGGGCTGGGCTTTTGGGCCGTCCGGGCAAAAATTCTCATCTCTACTAGCCTACGTGTTTTGGTAATAGTGAGGAGGAAATCATTTTTGACCGTGAACAAACAGCAACAGCAATGGTTCTTTTTGCATTCGATTCAGAAAAAATCCCATTTAATAAAACATACTCAAAATTTAGAAAAATCAAAGGTGTCGAAATAAATGAAATTTGCATATTAATTAAAACAATTGACAGAAAATAAAAATCATCATATTAGGCGTAAACACCAACATTTTCACAAATAAAATACATAAATCTCCTAAAAAAGTGAAAATAGTTATTTTAATAGGTATTTGTGTTGTTTGTGCTACTAATGAATTAAATAATACAAATGTTAATAAAGATTTATAAATTTGAACCCTAACTTGATCAAAATATGCACTCTCTTACTTCTGTGGGGAAAAATATAAATAAAGCCTAGTTGATTTAACAATAAAATATGATATTATTTATTAGTAGGGCCAATTCATTAAAGACCATTCAATGAGATGGAGGCCTTGTCCTTTTGTAAATGTTTTTCTTAGACATAATTTGTTACAGTATCACATTAAAATTGTTATGAGATAAACGTAAATACACTTAGTATGGCACAATTAATTAATAAAATAGTAATAAGTAACTATATATTTAAATAATTCATACAAAAATGTTATTTTTGCGTTGCAATACAAAATGTGAGTTATAGATAGCACACATATTACTAATGTAAGTTTTTAAATAGATACTTCTATATGCAAACAACATTAGTTTCCAATGGCAATTTAACGCAATATTTACATTTTAAATAATTAGTAATAATACAGTCATTAACACAGGACTCATTTTTAATACGACTTTCACTTGGTATGTGGTTTTTACTTTACGTGCAACCAAAAACATGAACCTAAGTAATAATGACACCAATTTTTGGTAATCATGGCAAAGTAAAATCGACTTTTTACTTCATTTGTCATCAGTTCGTTCTTTACACATAGGTATATTCAAGATTGATTTGTCAAATATTTTTGTTCAGACTAAGAATTTCTTTGATTTCCTACCACGTGATTGAGTTGCAGTGTAAATGATTTTTGAAGAAAATAAACAGCACTTTTTCAACGTTTTTTCAGCTACCAGTAATGACTGATTGTCGTGATGCACTAGATATATTTACACCCCGTGCCCCCTTTTCACGCAACTTAACAAAGTCAAGTTCCTTAGATAAAAGTTTATTATACAATTAGACAAATCTATTCGATTACTGCAAAACAAACAACGAATATTGTTTCATTTTATTATAGAGTTCTCCTATTTATCTATAAAGTTATTGTCAAACGCCACCTTAGGTATGATACCACAGTTTAAATTTCCAGGGAAAATATTACGAAACAAATATAAATCCACCAAACTTGCAACGCAAAAATACATCTCGAATACACACATCAGCCTAAATAGTTTCAAAATCAACGCGAACCGTGTCTGTATTGTTGTTACTATAAATACAACGTAATTTCTCGATTTGGTTAGTCGGGAAACACTCCCGTAGGTGTAATGATTTACTACAATTCAGAAAAAATATCCCGGTCGGGGCGGACTTTTTTAATTTCTGAATTGTAGTAAAAAATTACAACATATGCACGATGCACATACCGAAAATATATCGCAGGCATTTTGCACTGATGAAACTCTACAGAGTAATAAAAATGACTCACTTACAAGTAACACTGGCACCTTCTAGTTTTGCAACACTTCGTCCACCTATTCGAAACACGAATGGACTAAAAAATGTAACGACAAATAATTATACTCCCTGAAATTTGACATCCGACTGACGAAAATTTAGATTGTTTGCAACTGCACGTGCATTTGTATGGAAATAGGTAAATGTTATTGTAAGATTGAAAGAATCTTCCAGGAAAAAAATCCTCGCAGATCTTGCCTCAGTCAGTCAAACATGGACCAAATTCCATATTTGTGTGGCTATGGATTCAACCAGGGTATAGTCAACTTGTAAATAATAATGTAAGCATATATAAAATAACAATGGTATGGTCTTCTTTTAAATAGAGTTAAAAAATGTTATTCCACGTTAATTGCTTGTTAAACGGGTAAAAAGTAATTACTTGAACTAATTGATTAATTAATTACTGTAGTAAATTTTCAGTTTGTGTGTGTATGTATGGAATGTAGCTTGAACAATAATCTTTACAATGCTTGAGTGGGGTAATTGTGTTGATATCATATCATATTGCTGAACTTGATTGCGTTGAACTCTAAAATTAAATAAGGTGAATAAGTGCGCTTACCGTAATTAATATATCAAATGAAATGAGATTATAAAGGCCTACATGCACATTGCACAACTTACCAGAACTAACTAATCCTAATATCATGCTAATTTGGCTCTAACTGTAGAAATGTACACTGTTGAAATGGAAACTTCCAAAAATTTAAATAAATTATCCAAAACGCATGTGAATTGCTGTTTTTCAAACGTGGTAGGTGCAATACACAATTCAAACAATACACAGCTCACAACAGATCTCAGCCAAGCAGAATCTCGCTCCCAAAACATTTGGTGGCAAAGTTTACTCTTTACATAATCAATTATTTAGCATCAAAATAGCCATATGCTCATAAAATAACTTTCGTCTACTGACATTCTTCAACCTAACTAATCTTTTTTATTTCCAATATAATTATATTTGTGCCAAGTGCGTCACGTCCGTGGGGTTGTTTTTTAAAACTTTTTTTCCCCCAAATTAACTATCTTAATCAAGAAATTATACATCATGTGTGTTGACCCTATGAATAATCTGGTAGGAAGTTATGAACATTTTTCTCTTTCCGTTTTTTGTTCCAGGAATTCCTGTTTATATCTTATGTTATTTCACCTTGTTATGCAATTTACCATATCTCAAAAAAGCTTATTATAATTATCATTATTACCATGGAAAATATGATACCTTTTTCATGGGTAGAACGACAATAGATCTTTTGTTCGCGTTTCGATGAAAACATTTTGGTCCCTACCTTCATTTCAAGTTTTCGACTAAAGAATTTGAAGCAAAGCGAAGGCGGATTGACTGGATGCAATGTTTTGTAATTTTAGAATTATTCTAAGAATTTTAGCATACAAAACTTGGACCACATACCGCCCCTAAGATATAATTAGGTTACCATTTGAAAGCTTATTTTCCCCCAACAACAGTTTTCTTGTCAATCGCAAAACTTGTCAGACAAGACAAATTGTCATTACGTATGCGCATTTGGGCACATTTGGGGCTCATTATTGTTTATTATTGTATCTAAAAAATGTAATCGAAAAGCTTAAAATGTTTAGATAAAATAAACTTCATAACTTGTTGTTTGACTAAAATGTTATAAACAATGAGCGAAATTTCTGGTGTAAAATAATTATCACCTGGCAACATTAACTGTATGAATAATTTCATTCCCATTGAATGGTTACTTGGCTGTTCATTGATGCGCTCCTAGCTTTGTCGACACCAACCTATCTCGAGTGCAAACGGGAAGTTCAACTCTTGTTTCTAAAATGATACCTGGTGGGGGGCAAATAAAACTGGACAGACAAAGATCGCACGCGGACCCTCTATGACAATAGAAGACGGGTTTACGAACGCATGCTTCCATGTTTGCAATAATTGTTAGCTATGAGTGGAAATTATATTCAAATTTCAGAAAACCATATTTAGCGTTTCTGGCTAAATTTTGACAAGCATTTTTGAATTTTGAACGATTAATTTTTCGAAATTATGTTTTTAAACAAAAGTTTGGTATATTTTTAATCAGGTGAATCAAAATCCCCAAACAAATTTATACAATCGATAATAACACGATTCCGATCTAATTTAGTATACTGTAGGACCTCAACACACAAACCGTACGCGATATCTTCATTGGAATGAATATTTGTTTGAGCTTCTGTCCGATGTAGTGGTGACGTAGTCTAATAATATTGTTAGACCATGTGGTGAGTGGTGACGTACCTAATATTAGACCTGCTAGCTACGCGATGCTCACAGCGATGTTAAGAATAATTGATGGATAAAAATAATGCTTCATATCGATACACTCGGGCAATTTAAATTAGTTCTTACTATATTATTCTGAGATGACTAATTAACGAAAATGTAACGACCAACACCTAGTTATGTTAAAAATAGACATAAAATTACATTTAAAAACACTATTTGGGGTTATAGGAGTTGCACTATTCAAATCCAACATTAAACGACCCGTGGAATCGTGATTTCATTTTATACCATTTAATATATCAAATTAATTTTAATGACTGAATATTTTTATGGATGAATGAATCTACCCCGCCGAGCAAAGGCTGGGGGATCAGGTCTAACTGACCCTTTTCCTCGACTCGGGCTTCTTTTGTCAACACTTTCTATTCATCTCGAAGACTGTCTTGATCAGACTGGTCTCCGAAGTAGCTCTGTCGCCTGCTCTTTGTTAGAGGCTTCATAAGAACCCGCCCCCATGTCGGAAGATTTGACCATCTACTTTACCGACGATAGGAAGGAAGAAATTCCTCCAGCTATGATACTGGGTCTTAATTACTTTACTGCTCAGTGCTCTAGTACTGGTAACTAGTAAGTAGTTTGTAAGTAGTTTTTAGTTGATCTGCTCTAGTTGGCATAAAAAGGGATTTACTTGTAATTTTAAAGTGAACAAGAAGTTTAAAGACTACTGGTATCAGCTTACCGTAAGTGATCTTCTCGGACGCTGCTCGTGTGGGCCAGTCCAGAAGCGGACTTCAGTCTTGCAGTGGGTGACGACGGCAGGAGAAGACAGATAAGGACATGCTGGGAGGCGGTGCTTCCTGCTTCGTCCAGTTACCAGTGTCGTACGGCAGCTAGAAAGAAGAAGACCTCTAATTAACAACTTGTACTTTTATACATTAGTCAAACTTCATATAATGATGACTACTTTTAAATTACGAGGCAAAATTATGTTTGTTGTATAATTTGTTGTATAAGTAATTGACATGTGACGTGGAAGGTGAACAACTAGTTGTTGAAACTAAAACGCTGAATTTAAACTTTATAGCAGTCACCTCTTTAAAGTGACCCCAGCCAACTTGAGAAAATAATATTTGTCTAGAATCCCATTGAATTTAGCAAGAGTGATCCGTCTTAGGTTTCACTTTCCAGCACTGTTAGGTTTAACGTAGCACAAATATATAGGCCTAGCTGATAAAAAATCTTTAAAAATAAAATTTTAAATTTAAAAAAAAATTAGCTGATGTTTCTCATGCCTTCCCTATACCAACACTGCAACTACGTTATTTCATTTAGGAATAGAGTCAGCAGTGGGTGGAATTATTTTAAAAATACAATAGGCCTATATAACTACAGTATAAGTAAATAAAATTACTACCTATCTTACCTTATCTATTTAACGTGGGCAACTCCTTCAATGACAGCGTGTCAGCGGAAGAGTCTTGAGCCGAGTTGGATAGCAGAATTGTACGAGATCACTAGGTATACAGACGGCCTTCCTTGTAGATGAAGTACTACGAGTGAGTGGAGCATCATAAACAGGTGTACCATAACTAGAAAAATAAAATAAAATTTGATTTAATGTTTGGATTTCAGGGAGGAGATAATTTAAAGTACTACAGTTAAGAGTTAAAACTTAAGAGTGAGAGTACTTGTGGAGCAGTTAAATTACTTAAAAATAAACTAGACGTATTAGGTCTATAGAAGAAGAGTCTAGGTTTATATTCACAGCTCTTTATATAAAATTAAGAGGTTTAGTCATCACTAGTTTAAAAAAGTTTAAACATATTTAAGATTTAAATAAAATAAATACCATATTATTAATTCTAATTTAACATTGAATTCATATCCCGAATTGCGTTGAAGCGTGGAACTGCTAGGCGAATCCGTGGCCTTCACCGATGCCAAAAATCTGTTTCAAAAAACCTTTTATGAAAGTTCAGTTCACCATACAAAAATGAACTTTGGTTACTGAAATCAATTTTTGTATTTATTGATACCAAGTTAAATTAACGAAGGGTAACACATTTAAATGTTCTGCCATGTTTTATTTAAATAAATTACAAAACAAATACTAAAAATTGTAACAGAAAAAAAGTAAATTTTAGAATTCCAAGTTCACTAGTAATCATCATGACCTATAATACTTAACAAAAAAATTGTAGTGATAGAGTTAATTTAGTAATTCAAGTTTCAATCTAAAGTTTGTATGACAATTGTCAACTGCAAGTTAAGTTATCAATAAGATTTTTTTCAAAAATAGCAGTGCCTCACCAGAGAACTAGATCGCTGGCGACGCTGACGTGACGGCACAGTAGTCTCAAGGTTGGGTGGAAATCGCAGAGTTGTTCAAGACAATGTTCGATCTTCGGAAAGAGCAGCGAGTTTCAAGCACGCTGCAAGCTGCTCACCGCTGAACAGTTTTGGTTGCCTGAAATTGAAAAAATAACTTGATGTTAACCCTATAACCATATGACGTGCAACATTATCTGAGCCTAGTTGAAACCACCCTAAGCGATAGACGTTTCCCTAACGCTGGTACTTCCTTGACCCAGAAGAGAAACCCACACTGTTGGCTACAAAAGGAAGGTAGGCAACAATACGAATTTAAAAAAAATAGAAAAGAAGCACACAGTAATTATGCGATATTAAATTAAATTTGATTATAAAATTAATGGATTGTGTAACAACTCTATTTTAACACTAGAGACATTGAAAGGAAAGCCAAATGCTAACAATTTATAGTTATACAATATAAAGCAAGCTAGTTGCACAACCATTAAGGCACAATTTACTATGCTATTGGGTTAAAATAAGTATGGATATGCTCTGTTTTACTACACTGGAAAGCCAAGTTGGAATAAATTTACTCACCGAAGCAGCTTTGACTCTTGCAAAGCTGGGGTTTCAGCGTAGCTAGAAGTGTTGAGCTCAGCCGGTCTCTGCAACGCTGACGAGTAGTTCCGAGGCGACCCGATACAGACGATCCTCCTCTCAGAGTCGAGAAAGGGAAGCTAGCTCTGGTAGGGGACATAGCTGTCAACAATGAAAATATACCACACACGCATGAATTTAAATATGTGTGTGTGTGGGAAGGTGGGGGGGGGGGGGGCAGTGGATAATTAACACAATACAATCATGTGTTTTGACACAAAAGCAGTGGCATCCAAGAGGGGGGGGGTAGAGGGGAGACAACCCCCCCCTTGCGCCCCCAAAAAGTGTGGAAGTGCACTTTAATCGTCAATGGTGAATAACTGTTTTATCGCAATACTAAAGACATTTATTAAAATTACCATCCGACCATAAATCAGATGTAGGTAGGTAGATCCATATCTTGGATCTTGCCATAAACCGCGGGATCAATATCACCTGGTTACACCACCCCACACACCTAATATGTCTCTCCATTATAGCAACATGCGTTTACCGTGGGCTGAATGCATTTTAACAGTTTTGAACTTAACATTGTTTTTTGAAACATGATCTTACTTATTTAAGCGTGCCCATAATAATTGATGCGAAAAAAATTTTTAATTTGATTGTATTTAACCATTCATGCTCTGAATATCGTGATTAGTGGAACTGATGTTTTTGAGTTTGGCTTAAAAAGAGGATTTTAGTAAATAAAAAGTTGGTCATTGGGGATGGTTTAAAATGCACATACCGGTACTGGTATTTCACCAAAATGACCTTGGGAGATTTTTTTTCCGGGAGGCCTTTGCTACATCTATAAATTAATTAGCTGAAACCCCCTCCTTCATGAATTCCAGGATATTCCACTGCACTGAAGGAATCATAAACACTGACTGATTGGATGGGAGATCATAGATGATGATTGATAAGTGATGACATCTCTCTCCCAAGTCACTAACTTGCAAAACCACAGTGAAACATTCAAGTAAACTAGGCTTAACTGTTGTCCTAACCGGGAATGTCATTGGGAATCGAGACAAAAACATTGTGCATTGAAAGCAAAGACACCGAGAATTAAGTGCAAGGATTTTATTGGGTCTATTAGTTTTGCTTGTAGGCTATTGATATTTGATTGTATGTAAATATTGATTCAAGTGCCAAATTATCAATTCATTTTTTCGGTACTTCTGTACTTGGCGGGTCCCAACTTTTATACACTAACGGAAAGGATTTCGGGTGCACTCTTTTCGAAAATATCCTAGAACTAGCGCGGCGCACTGTAGCCAGCGGAAAGTTCGGCTAACCTAACGAAAGTAGTTTTGTAACGGAAAGGATTTCGGGTGTTATGTTTTCATTGAAAAAAAATGTTGGGACCCGCAAAGTACAGAAGTGCCACTATTTCTAGATCAGGGATCGGCAACAGGCGGCCCCCCAGTAATATATGACAACACAAAAATTACTATTTGTATATCCTACTTTAAATTTTTAATTAAAATTGTGAATTTTTAAACTTCAATATATTCTGTAAATATTAAATTAAGCCGTTCTCAATTTGAATTGATTGTCCACTTGAACTGCTTCGGAAAATGATGTTGTATAATAGCACGTTTGTCTCTACAACACAGATAGTTCAAAGAGTTCTTGGATGAAGTTCAGGCGCATTACAATGATTTGCTGCTGCATAACAACGTAAGTAAGGGTAACGTATTACAGAGATTCTGGGCACTCTGAAAATAAATTTCGATATTTTTGGAAAATTTAAATACCCCGGTTGCCAATGACTTTCATGCATTTCTTCAAAACGAATCAGAAATGCTAGCGTTGGCTTTCTTAAACGACATTTTTGACCACTTGAACACTCTCAACACAAATCTACAAGGTAGAGCTAGTAGAGACAAGTTAAATTTGTGACTTGATGTAAGAGTGTTAAAACGTTCAAGCGCAAATTAACCATCTTTGAAGGTGAACTTCTTCATTTTCCAACATTGTCCGAGCACAAACTTGACTGCGAGTTAGATGCAGATGTATCTGAATTCTGTGATTTTATTGCAAAACTAAAAAGTGAATTTGAAACAAGATTTTGCGATTTTGATTTAATAGGGCAATTGGCTCACATCTTGAAACATCCTTTTTCTTTGAGTCCAACAGGGGAGTGGAGCAAGGTAGCTGCAAGTTTATTCCACGTATCACAAGCGAAACTTCAGCTAGAAATTATTGACTTCAAGAGGACACATCACTTAAATCTTTACCGCCCACACAAGTATTCTGGGCAAAATACGTTTTGAACGACAAATACCCAGGACTGTGAAAGATTGCGATACACATGTGCGTAATGTTCGGTTCAACATACATCTGCGAAGCATCGTTTTCCAAGAATGAACAGTGTAAAAAATAAACTTATGTCCAAAATCACTGACAAGGGCACTCTTGTCGCTAAGCGGGTCCAACTTTCAACCACACTTTTTTCCCAATAAAATCAATGGAAAACAACTACAAATTAGAAATAAGTTAATATTAAGTAAGTATAGTGAGTAATTAATAGTAAACACTCTCGAATTACACGAATAATGTCAAATAATTTACATTATTGAACATGAACGTCGTCTCACTCTGATCAACGCGCCATTTTGGATTTTGGCTATGTCATTGTCATTTACTTAGTAGGTGTACCAACCTTTTTGCGATATTGTGGTTATTGTAATAAGTAATTTATAAATATGTTATTGTTATGTTAAGTAAACAATTAAATAGTCGAATAGCACGGGGGTCGACGGGATCCAGGGGCGGAGCCCCGGCGGGGGTTGGGGGGCTGGCCCCCCAGAACAGAATGAGGTACAAACAAACAAACAAACAAACACGACAGGGACCGCAGGACAAACAAAAACGGACAGAATTAAACGTAAGTTTGGTGTGTTTTGGTTGGTACGTCGGAGAATGGAGAGACTTTGCTAAAATGGCCGCCGTGATCAACTAATAACAGTGAAATTAGTCTGTGAGTAATGTTGTGTTCACCTAATTGTTAATTTTGCAAAGTGCTAATTAATAATAAATTGTTGATATTGAATTTTTACACATTTATTTCTAATTTGTAGTTGTTTTCAATTGATTTTATTGGGAAAAAAGTGTGGTTGAAAGTTGGACCCGCTTAGCGACAAGAGTTCCCTGACAAGCACCTGGAAGACGTATTACGGATTTTCTGTACCAATCGCGAGTCGAATTTCAAGAAACTAGCTCAAGAGAGAAGGTGTAATTTCTCGCACTAACAAAATCACCGGACCCAAGATGACCTATGGCCCCTCACATGTCAAGCAGTAGTGGTAAGTGGCCCTATACAAAATCTAGTTGCCGACCCCTGTACTAGATAAATCAAATTATAAATGCAAATTTAAAAAAAGAATTGAAATGTAAGAGGCCGAGGTAAGCTCACCTATCCGCCTGTCAGACGTGTTGTTGAGACGTTACGGGCAACCAGCTGATGAGATGGGAGAGTGAGGTGTCGTGGTCGAGGTCGAGGTCACCTCCCTTCCAGGCTGTTGTTGCATGACGACGCCGTGGCATTCCTGGTTCTGGCTGTATGGCTGAAAGATAACAAAACAAGAACGACTTACTATAGGGCTACTAGTTTGATGACCACCACATTGTAATAGGAAGACAACGAAACGAGGACTACCAACCGGTGGGTGGGAGGGGGGAATTACACTTTAAATGCAAAACTGCAAACAATTCATTAACGTACCTAGGGCCTACACGATGTTTGACCTTATCGCCATCCATGTAGTATAATATGTTATACGCCCTCAGTAAAGTGGGCGGGCATGAAGGTCAACGGGTTTAGTGGGGCATATGGGCCAGGCTTTTATGAAAATACAAAGGAAATTATTGACAATGGTATTGAAGGAAAATGGCAAGTAAATTAAATGAGAATGCGCCGGCACGGAACTACAAAGAACGCTATGCAGCCAAGGCAGTGACGTCATTGACTGTCGTGAAATGATTCAAATGAAGCTGATGATTGAATAGATTGATGATTGAATGGAAATACCATGAAAAAGGCAGTAATATTCTAGGAAAGCGGCTAAGATCGAAATGAAAACTCGCTGAAGGGCGAAGGCAAGCAACGCAACTATACAAGGAATGCCAGGCCGCGTCATTGACTCATTGAAGTAAAATTGAGGGATACGAAAGTTGAAACTATAGCTGTGATGAATAATTAATTAAATATTCTAAGGGAATCCCAAATATAGTAGATACAAAGCAACAACAATATAGAAAACGCCAAATGGAAACTCACTGTGTGGGGCTAATGTGAACCATGTTGAAACTTGAAAGCATGCAACTACGCCATGCCACGCAATATAAGTGAAATGTGGGCGATAAATAAAGTTAGTAATGCAACGTGTATTAAACTACGCTTTTATGCACATATACTAAATAAATTGCAATAATATTGAAGGAAAACTGAATGAAAGCTCACTACACTACATAAGTACGCATGCAAGTACAATACAAATGAAACCGTAGCTGCGACTTACCTTGCTGGGAAGCGACCGTCTGCGTGCCTGTCTAATGACTAACTGATCCAGAACCGAACCGAGCAGGCACTAGGCAGCGAGCGTCGAGCGATCTGCGTGCGTCAGCTAGCTGGCCAGACGTCAACACTCGCGCATGTAACAAGACAAGACCTAGACCACGTAGGC